>CM019741.1:19865672-20065672 GCA_009761775.1 Ficus carica | reverse complement strand
CAATATGCATAAGGGTTGTTGATTCAAATCAGGGGCGGCAAGCTCTTTCAAAGTTTGATTTCCAGCCATGTCTTCCTTCTCTTCAGAATCGCTAGCAAATACGGAATCCAGAGCTGGATCGTTCTCTTCAGAATTTCTATGAGTTTCTCTCCTTAGCTTGCGCAAGGTTCTCTCTATTTCTGGATTGTACTGCAAATCACCTTGGTTTAAAGATCGAGTTATAGTCATAAACAATCAAGGCAATTCTAATAAATTAGAAAAACAAATCAGGAAAGGTCTAGAATAATAATAATAATAATAATAATAATAAAAATCCCACACGAAAATGCAAACAATCAAATAAACTTATATATATATATGTATTAAAATTTTAAGAGATAAGGATCACAAGAAGCACAAAAATTAACTAGAAAACTTCCCCGGCAACGGTGCTAAAATTTGGTGTGCTGTCGCAGGCAACCAAAAAATAAACCTATAATTCTAAAAATATATGTAGTGGTGTGAGTAAGGATCGTTCCCACAGTGAGTTTCTAGCCTAGTTTTATGCTACGTGAATAAGGATAAAGGGGATTTGAATATAATGAAAAAAAAAATTTTAAGAAAAAAAAAAAAACAATTAAGGAACAATTCAAATTGAAATATTGAAATCAATTAAAAGAACAAACCTTGGTCTAAGTCAACATCCACTATCGGAATTTTGTAACTAATCATTGATACAAATATGTAAATTCATACTTTGAATATTCACCATTGGAACTATTTTCCTATCTCCCCTTAGTCACAATTAATTAGAAAAACATGCGATCTAATCAACCCTAACTACTAAACAACCTAAGACAAGCGCTTAAAGTTTAATCTAGTAGCAGCCTTAAGAATTAGAGAGATCGATGAAGCTAAACAACACAAGCACAAGCGGTTGCATTTAATTTAGTCAAGTAGTCTTCCTAAGGTCTAATAATTTCTGACGCAGCAAACATTAAATCTTAGTTGCTTCACAAATTAGAGGAATCAAACAATTACGGATTTGATATCTAACTTAGCAGTAGATTGCAACGAATAAATAACTAGTAGGCCTCCTAGTAATTAAACGAGACAATCATAAAAAATAGGTACAAAAGAATATTCGATACTCAAAACATGAATAACAAAAACAAATTAGATCTCACAGTTTTATTATTTCCAAGGCTTCTGTTTCCTTTGACCAAGTATCAAAGTTTAGCCACGTTGGGTCATATGAAAATTTGAAGGAAGAGTTAAAGAAGAGAGAAGAGAGAGATGTCCCAAAGTCTGATGACTTCTCTCCTTTTATACACATCAATTCCTTATTGGAAACTTACCAAATCTCCTAAAATATGCTAAATATTATTCTAAAATAACAATATTTAAATCTGGCTAATTAAAAATAAAAGAAAGTCTGAATATAACTAGGAAAGTGGTTGGCTGTAATTTTTCATGCACCAGATCTGGAAACTTTCTGAAAATAAACTGCATCAAATCAGCATACTAGACTTGTAGGCCAAGGAACATTCCAAAACGTTAACTGTGCAGGTGTAGCAACTTCAAACCCAATTTCGACCTTGATGTATTCAGTATCTCTCAAAACGTTAAACATGAAAGTTATAGAGCTTTTTCTTGTTGCTCCATAGCATCTTGAATCATCTCAATCAGAGCTCGGATGAGAGAGTTATGCCCAGATTACGAAGCAATGTCGAAACAGTTAAAAATCGCCCAATTAGCTACGTTTTGCATTTAATGCCTCCATTTGCACCTAGATCAAAAAAATAAGAATAATGAGTACAATTAGGCAACAAATAAATATAAAAGACCAAACATTAAGGGAGAAAAATAGGACATTTTGCATTCTCATCAATCCTCCACCCTTATTTTGGCGATCTTCTTTCTTTGCTAGCGCTATTAAAATTCTTTCCCAAACATCTCTCTGTTGGAACTTTTGAGATACGTAAACCCAAGAAAAACTATTAAAAATGTCTCCTCGCTCTTTTGTGATGGTAAACCATTTTTGCTACAGAGTAGTTTTGCCAGAACCAACCATCCTACAAATGGGAAATATCAACAAATTTATTATGGGTGGTGTTTGTGGATTCTTTCAACGATATACGTTATATATGACACATTATTTTTCAACCATCCTACCGCCACGAGATCTTCAACGCTGTCCACAAATCCAACAATATCACGCTCCATCACATGTGAATACATTAATTAGGTCAAATATATAACCACATTTAATGATATACAGTTATATATGACAAATTATTTTTAATACTCTATTATATAATTCTTCATGTACCACACATTATTTTTAATACTCTGTTAAATAATTCTTCTTATAAAAAGTAACTTCAAATGATGATAAGTTCGTATGATTGTGTGTGTCTCAGTTATTACCGTAAGAGATTTGTGTTTTCCAATTATTAGTCTTTTTTGTTGTTTTCTTTTTGCCAATGTTGGTGGACCTTGCTCTCATTGATATTAAATTTGATGTTCTGACTTTGCAAATTTTGTTATATTTCGTGATTCCTACCCAATTAGTTTGAGTATTTTTCTTGTTTGTTTAGTGTTTGGTTGTTGTTGTTGTTGTTGTTGTTGTTTTTCCTTGGGTGTTATTTGGTTTCATGGTCTTCTCGTCATAGGTTGGTTGTATGTTTACATCAATTATAGAGGTTTTGTTAAAGAGGTTTGTCTTTCGTTTGTGCAGCATTATACACGATACTTTCCCTTCCCCTAGGTGTTCAGTAATAAAGGACAGAGGACCATGCATTTGAATTGATCATTGTATTGTCGAAATTCCTTAGTTCCAATATATTTTCTCTTTTAAAAAATAATTAAGAAAAAAAAAAAAAAAAAAAAAGGAGGATGACAAGATTTTGTTAATTCAATGAAATAAATAATCAGGTATTTGCGTACCAACTTTTTAGAATTCCTCTTATTATTCGATTTTTGCGAAACAGCTTATAGAATGAATATTTTAAGTTTGGAATGTTGTCAGTTATTCCCAACTTCAACATAGTGCTTTCACCCAATATCTAATATTCTGTTCAAATTATGTTCTTCATGTCTGATATTCTTATGACTTATAGAACATGTTTTCTTTACACGAGTCTTTTATTCATTTGTATTTTTTTTTTTAAATTTAAAGGTCGAGAAATTAAAATTCTTTTATCGTATGGTGAAATTATTTATGAAATTACTGCTAAATTATGTTTGCAAACATGAATCTATTACTTACGCCTATATACATATTTATTATATATATATAGAAGAGAATGAGTTTTGTCTTTATTTTTTATTTTTTTATTTTTTTATAATGGTTTCATGTTCGTTTTTGGAATTTTTTTAGAGAGAAAAGTAAATTACATAAATAATTCAAGTAAATAACATGTTTTAAAAATATTAGGAGTAAAATAGCAATAAATAACAAATTTATCAGATAAATAATTTATTACTTCTTGTAAATAAGTTTTTTATATAGTAAATTTAATATTTACCTTCTATTTACTTCAAATATTTTGAAACTTTACTAATGATTTTAAATATCTTCATAAAAATATTTACAATAATTTCCTATAATGTAATGTGAGAAAAAAAAAAAAACCCCCCACTAAGTTGAATATTGTTCTTACGCAATGACGAAGCCACATTGGGCCTAGGAGGAGGGGCCCCCAGCCCAATGGTCCACTTTGGTCCCTTAAAAATTTTAAAATTACAAATTTATTAAGATTTTTCTAAAAGAATTTCACTTATACCTCAACATTTGATTTATAAATACACATTATTTCATACTTAAAATTTCAAATAAATAAAAAGTCAATTATATTACTGTTTAAATTCATATTTTGAACTTTTTAAAATTGGTTATTTTAAATTATAAAGTTCACACAAGAAAAAAAGAAGAATATAAAGTCGATTAATTTTTTAGTTTAAAATTAAGTTTAACTCACATCCACTTGAAAAAAATTTCTAGCTCCGCCACTAGATTCATGTACATTTCTTCATCTATATTATAACAATCAAATAGATAGAGGGTTTTATCAAAAAAAAAAAAAAAGACAGAAGGATTGGTTAAGTATAACTTTGATTAATTAGGGGCTCATTGTAAGACATTTTAAAAATTAATGACCAAAATGAGATAGGCTACTAGATCATGGACGGTGAGATAATTTCTTTTTATAGGTATACGACAAAGCACATGTTGCACTCAAACGACGTCGTTTTGTCAAGGACGAGAAAAAATTGCGACTAAAGGAGAGGACAAAGTGGCACAGATCCAACGGGCAATTTATCTCCTAGTAAACCGTTAAGTTTAATCGTAGCCGTAGAACACACTTCAGCTACGCTATTAAACCCAAAACCCTAATTCCCTAGGGTTTCCTTCATCTTCATTTTTGCTTTCTCGCCGCAGAGTGGTCTGATTTCCACTCTCTTATCTCTTTTCGTTCGTCGGCTCCGAGGTAGCATCTTTCAATTTTCTTACGAATTTATATAATATTGAAACATTAATTTCAATTCTTAGTGTTTGCAAATCGGAATTCCAGTTCTAACTTTATAGTATCTTTCTTCTTTGCCTCGATTCATGCTAATATTTCATTTCAATGGACTTTTGGTTTCTAGATGAGCTCTACTTTGAGAAATTAATCATTTTTTTGTTGTTATTAGTATCCCATTTTTTGTATGTGTATGAATAAACTTATAGATTTGTATTCATTTTCAAGGTTTTCTAATGTTTTGACTAAATTCATGTATATGTTTTTCATTATTTTTTTTCCCTGGAGCTTTTTTTAACTGCACCTCGACTTAGTCAAACACGTTGGTAATGCCGATTTTGTCCCTGTGCTGTTCGACATGTTTCCACCAAAGAAGAATTATGAGTAATCAAGGCTGGTCTCAAAGTGGCTTTTTTTGCCAAGAACTCTCTTATGGGTGTTTGGAAATAAATACCGATGAGCTTGAGAATTGGAATTACTTATTGCCATAGGCCTTTGGTTGTGGGGATCGTTTCTTACTAGTTACTGGGTCAATGGTATTGCCCAAATGTTTGTGGATTATGGTCAGGCCTTTTCCTGTATAGAAATGTTTTCATTTTGTTATTTTTAGCTATTAAAAAAAGAGGCTTATTTTTAGTGAAATAGTTCTCTCTCTTTTTTTTTTTTTTTAGTTTTTATTTAAGTATAAATTATTCATATTCTCATTTCTATGTTTTCATAAAACACTTTTTTTTCCTTTATTTATTTGTTTTTCCGTACTTCTTTAGGTTCAATTGGTTTTGAGGTTTTTTTTTTCCTTTAAAATTTAAAGTTTTTACCTACTTTTGTAGAACGAAGATTTAGTAAATTTCATCATTACTGTATAATTTTTACCTTTTCAACGTTTTATTGTTAATATTATTTTGTTGTGATTGGAAGCTTTGAATTTGAACACGGAACATGTGCTAAGGTTTTTTAATTTTGCAGAGTGCGTGATCCGGAATCATGTCTCATCGCAAGTTTGAGCACCCCAGACACGGCTCTCTGGGTTTCCTTCCAAGAAAAAGAGCCGCTCGCCACAGAGGAAAAGGTTTTTATTGAATTCTGTTTTCGGAGTTGCTTATTTCTGCACCATTTGTCATTTGTTTGCTCTCTTCTAATGCAATAATTTTTTTCTATGCACGTTGTATCTCTCTTATGATGAACTATCCTACATTTGTAGATTTTTTTTTTTGTCTTAGTCCTCTGGCTTATAACCTCATTAAATTTCGAAGGCTATTTGGCTATATTGGCATCTAGTGTCAGTGTTTATTTAATGGCTATGTATTGTACACTGCATCTACTTTTTGTTTTCTTCATTAAGGAGTCTCCAGTTCTCTTTTTTGATCCTTTTATATATTGTTGACAAGTTTTTAATTATAAAAGGTTGCTTCATTTAGTTGTTTCTGAGGTCTGTCAGTATTTTGTCACTTATGGGTGCTTAGTGAGATAGCCATGTGTCAAGTTCTATCATGTCATTTTCGTTCTTTGACTGCTGTTAATGTTAATGAGCCTGATGTTACGTTTCTTTTTATTTCAGTCTGTTAGTATGTAAGATTTTAACTTTTCTTCTTGTTTCTGTGTAGCAACTAAATATTGTTATGTTTGCAGTTAAGGCTTTTCCTAAAGATGATCCGACGAAACCATGCAGATTAACTGCTTTCCTGGGATATAAGGCTGGGATGACTCACATTGTTAGAGAAGTTGAGAAACCGGGATCAAGTGAGTATTCAATTTTGTTTATGCTTCCTTTCTAATAAGTGCAAGAGAGTGTTATTGTTGTTCAATAAGGAAAACACGTGTGTGCATGGTAATGGGTAAGCTAGTGTTCAAATATATGGGAAAACAAAATCTTGTTAGATTTGTAAACATGAAAATGCAAACAAAAGTTATGTATATTCACCTAAACAAAATGAAATGGCCCACCCCATATTCTAATGGTTTACTTTTCACCAGGTATCTTAGTTGAATATTGTAGAAATGGTTCCTGTATTTATTGTGAAACATTCTAATCTTTAAAAAGTATAAATATATGCCATGCTTCTATGGTATTTACTCTTTTTTATTGAACCAGAACTTCACAAGAAGGAAACATGTGAGGCTGTGACTGTTGTTGAAACACCACCCATGGTAGTTGTTGGTGTCGTTGGTTACATTAAGACACCTCGTGGTCTTCGCTGTCTGAACACTGTTTGGGCCCAACATCTTAGCGAGGAGGTTAAGAGGAGATTCTACAAGAACTGGTGCAAGTCGAAGAAGAAAGCTTTTGCCAAGTATTCAAAGAAGTATGAAACTGATGATGGTAAAAAGGACATTCAGGCTCAGTTGGAGAAATTGAAGAAGTACTGTTCTGTGATCCGTGTTTTGGCACACACGCAGGTATTTGATCTCTGAACATTTTGTATTTGCTCTTTGTTGACGGTCTGAAAAAAAATCGTACATTTTTGTTTAAAGTGACTTTGTCTTGTTCATCTGAAGTAGTATGAATTCTTCATAGAGAAGTACTAGTAAATTTGGTTCCGTCCTTTTATGCACCTTTGGAATGATAATTCATGGCTTTGTTAATGAACTGGATTTTATGGATCATGGTTTATTCTAAAAATTTGAGCTTGTTGAACATCAGATGGATGTTTCCTGGTTAGAGTAACTAATAGTGTTCATTTGTTTGTCTATGTAGATCAGAAAAATGAAGGGCTTGAAGCAGAAGAAAGCCCACCTGATGGAAATTCAGGTGAACGGTGGAGACATTGCTAAGAAAGTCGACTTTGCTTACAGTTTCTTTGAGAAGCAAATCCCGATTGATGCCGTTTTTCAGAAAGATGAGATGATTGACATTATTGGTGTGACCAAGGGTAAGGGTTATGAAGGTGTGGTCACTCGTTGGGGTGTCACCCGTCTTCCCCGCAAGACTCACCGTGGACTCCGCAAGGTAGCATGTATTGGTGCCTGGCATCCAGCTAGAGTTTCATTCACTGTTGCCAGGGCTGGACAAAACGGTTACCATCATCGCACAGAGATGAACAAAAAGATATACAAGCTTGGAAAGGTTGGGCAGGAGTCTCACTCTGCCATGACCGAGTTTGACAGGTTGGTATCTTAGACCGAATACAGTAACTCATTATTCTATGTTGATTGAGTTGATAGTAAATTGCTTTGGACTTGTTTGATTTGCGTTGGATATAAATTCTTGTGTTGTCTTTTTCAGGACTGAGAAGGACATTACACCAATTGGAGGATTTCCCCATTATGGTGTGGTGAAGGAGGATTACCTGATGATCAAGGGTTGCTGCGTGGGACCGAAGAAGCGAGTTGTTACCTTGAGGCAATCACTGCTGAAGCAGACCTCGAGGGTTGCCCTGGAGGAGATCAGACTCAAGTTCATCGACTCTTCGTCCAAGTTTGGCCATGGTCGTTTCCAAACTACTCAGGAGAAACAAAGGTTCTATGGACGCCTCAAGGCCTAATTTTGCTGCGAGAAAGTTGGGACTATTTTATGTTAAGCCTTTCGATTGTGTTTTTCGTGTACTGAGTACTATTTATCCTTCAAATTTTCCAACTACATTTCTGCAGATGCATTTTATTTTGAGTTTCATCTTGAGGATTTTGCTTGAAAACATTGCAATTTTGTTAAATTAAGGAATATTATCGATGGTGGTTGTTTTTATTTTTGGTTGGTCGGGTGTTTATTTTGAGCAGTTTTTTTAACTAATTTCGATGCTTGAACAAAAACTAGAAACAGAGTTCTTGAACATGGGCATAGCAGACAGTTGACCCTAATTTTGCCTGCATTAATTTGTACTATTCTCTTTTCCTCTGAAGCTAGCGTTAGAGTGAGAGAGGGAGAGAGAGAGCACGGATGTGATTTTCTGCTGGTACATTGTGCATCAATATGGATGATACTCTCTATTGTTATCTTTTATTTTTATTTATTTATTTATTTTTATTTTTTTATTTTTAAATAAAGGTCACAATACTGATCGGTCTGATCTATGATCCGCATAAATGACATGGTTGTGTATATATCTTTTTGTGCTCTTCTAAGGAAGTGGCTGCCACGTCAAGATTGGTGCCGTGGGTGTTTTTTTTTTCTCTAAACTACAAAGCCAAGAAAGAAAACAAGTGAACAAGGTTAATTACTATATATACAATCAAGTAGATTACATTATTTTGGTTTAAAGATAAAAGGAAAAATAGATAGTTTGACTTTCCATTCGATAATTAACAAGTTAGTTATCTCTAAAAAAAATTTAAATATAAATATATCCGCTTTTACATAGCTTAGCAAGTGTAATTGTTTCATTATTCATGCCATTATCCTACGATTTTTCTCCTGCCAAATACTTAATTTCAGTGTCCATTCCAAATTCTTTTTCAAACTTCCTACCCCTTTCCTTTTGTTTATTTGAAGGATTTTTTTTTTTTGGTATCAATTATTATTTTTATTTTTTTGGTGGTCGACAGAGACGAGCATCCGAACATTTTTTTTTTTTTTTTGGGAGTGATATACAATATTCTTGGTGGGTTTCAATTAAGCTTTGAGAAAAACAAAGGATAAAACTGATTACAATTTTAAACATATGGCCTATATTCTCACTGTAGATGTTAAAAATCTACGGTCAAATTTCACCTAAGATTAGATCATAAGAAAATCAACATACGAAAATTATTAGAGTTTTTGGACATCACATATGAGAATCATAAAACAATTGTAATCAGAAAATGTAAATAATACAGTGAAATAAGAACAGTAAAATATAGCAATACCGAAATTTAGAGAGGTTCGTCGAAATTGTACTACGTCCTCTGAGGCTAGAGTTTCATTATATACGAATTTTTAATATAAATGGTAAAAATTTTTAGGGTATTTTGGCAGAATAACAATAAGGGCTAAAAGATATCCAAATGAGAATGATCTTCCTCTATTTATAGATGAAAAGTAGTGAGACTGGATCCGTTGGATAGTAGTGGGCAGTTCCTCATTATCCCATGTAATTTGGGCCGATGCCATGATTGATCGTGAGCTTGGCGGTTAAGGAGATTGATCTCCCATCATTCATTGTTCGCTGAATATGAACGTTAGACGACGGACCGATGATCATCTGTGATAAGTGGTAGATGAACGAGCATCGAGCGATCAATCATCATCTTCCATCGTTCGTCATGTCAGGCTAGGTGTTGATCTGATCAACACTGGGTAAATTTATGGGCTTCAAAGGGACTGAGGCCGACGTCAAATGATCGACGGATCTTTGTTCGACGCTCGATGTGTTACTCGTAGGTGATAAGTTTGTTGTTGGACCAAGCCCAAGTGTTCGTTAGGAGCACGTAACGAGCAATTAGTGAACCAAAGTTCGTTATTCATTGCTCGTTGGTCAAATGATCATGGTGACCTTGGCATAACATAATGGGAGACAAAGTCTCACCCCAACGATCATAATTAATTGAATCCTCTTATTTTTCTGTTTTGCTGTCTTTCAGAGCTGGCCATCATTAGAGAGAGAAGAAAGAAAGAATGAAAAAAGTGAAAGTTACTAGAGAACAAGCCAAAAGAGCGAATGTTCAGCAAAAAAGAGGGAAAAAAAATGAAAGGAAATTATATAAAAGGATAATGTAGTGTTAAATATGTTAGTATGTATGTGTATATATTACGTGGGCTCTTTTTCCATGCAGTTGAATTATATAAATAAATAAATATATATATATATATATTGTGTATTTCTTTTGCTTACAATGTGAGAAGAGAAGAGAAGTGAAAGAGAAGGGTTGTTGTTTTCTTGGTGAATTGTTAAGAAATTAAAAGGTTGCATTGAGGTGGAGACTTGGGTTGAAAAAGAAAAAAAGATCAAAAGAAAGGAAAAGGAAAGGAAAAAAGAAACATAGGCGGTGCTTCAATTCAATCTCCCTTTTTTTGGTTTTAACATCTTCTTTTGTGTGTTTTCTTGTCATGGGACCCTTTCTCTTTAAGAAAAATGTCTTACATGAAAACAAACAAAAAATAAAAATTTTAAAAAAAAGTTGTTATCTTTTTGTGGGAGATACATGACATGGGGTGGGTTATGTCTAATTCTAAGAATTAGAGAACAACAACAAAAGGAATCCTCTTTTCTTTTCTTTGTATTTTGGTTTGATACGGAATGTATTTGCTTCTTTATGCGCCACCCCACCCCCCCCCCCCCCCCCCCCCCCCCATATTTTTTTTTTTTTGTCTTCTTCTTCTTCTTCTTTTCATTGTCTCGGATTCACCCTTTTCATCAAGTAATAAATTAGAAAATTAACTCATTGTTTTCTTGCTTTCTTTCACAGCAAACTTGGAATTAAGCTATTGAGCAAGACCTCGAGTTAAGTTTATTTGGGGGTAATTGAAACATAGTGAAGTCCTTGTAATCATTTCCACTTTTGAAGCTTCATATGTACTATTATATTTTTCAAAGTTGCAATATTTTTAGATTAAGTTTTTTTAATTTTTATTATTTTCTAAATCAACCAAAAAAAAAAATCTTCTCTGACTTGTTATGAATAAGTTTAGATAGGCTTTCATATCATTCTCAGACATGGTGATTGCCTTGTTGACTAAATAAAGCCCCTTCCCTTCCTCTCTCCCTCCTTCCCTTTCTTTGTAGGGTCTTCTAAATCATACATATTTTGTAATCATGTCCTTCATTTTCTTTTTCAAGATTTTTCCCTTGATTTATGATCATACATCATTTAATATACTTTTTTTTTTTTTTTTGGTTAGTGTTCACTTCACCAAAACAAAAAATAAATAATAAATTAAAAGGTTTTAAAAATGTTTAATTTTGGCCAACACAGCTAGTAGTGTAGTAGTTGTATATAGTGACTGCTGGTGGGTTTTGGAGTGTTTTCTGACAAAAGTTATGGGGTGTTTCCAATCAACAGGTTGTTTCAAGAAAGAAATATATACACACATAGGATATTTATATACATGAAGAATAAATGTGGTCTACATCAACCCTTTTTTCTTCTCTAGCCCCTTTTCTTTATAAACCAGATCCATTTCTTTCTTCTCTTGAAATCATGGCTACTCTGCTACTTGCACAGCTGTAAGGTATTCCAATCTCTCTCTTCTCTCTCTCTCTCTCTATCCATCTATTCTTTATTTTTACTTTTTTTCCTACTTGAATATTTATTAAATTTGTTTGTGAGTATGTTCTTAATGTGCTATGATATGGTATTGTTTGTTGTTTGTTGTTGTTGTGGGTGAAATCTTTGATGTTAAATCTACCAAATACAAAAAACAAATTTAACAACACAGGCTTTGCAGCAAACTTTGGTTATTATAGTTATATTATATTCTTGTTCTGCAGCTTTTCCTTTTTGTGTCTTTCTTTCTTTCTTTCTTTCAATTATTTTTTCTCACTCTCATTTTTTATTTGGTGGGTGATTTTTATTGAGATTATGTGAGATATTGCTCGCCTTTCCATGATTACATCCCAATGCTTATGTTGGTTTGTATAGGTTACTCATTACTCCTAGTTAGTATATACCCTATATCTTCATCCTTAAAGACAAAAAATAAAAAAAATAAATAAATAATTTCCCACACACCATGAGTAAATTTTTGCAACCCCATGTGTTTTTTTCCACCTTTTTAAGTTGTACCAATGAGGAAAATGATAGTCGCAATCATAAATATGTATGTATACATATATACATATGTGTGTGTGTGTGTGTGTGTGGTGGAAGATGGTTAAGGGGTTAAATCATATGGTTATTTTCCTTTGGCAATCATCTCCAAGGATGTGGTTATTATGAGAATTGTTTGAAAAAAAATTCATAATTTGGCAAAGACTGAGAATGTCTTTCATGTGGGTTTAATGAGTTAGTGTTAACTAACAATTAGCCACCACCACCACCATGACCACCACCCTAAATGAAAAATAAAAAAATTAAAAAAAAATTGAAAGCACTTTTAAAGTTGACAGCTTTTGAAAAAGCAGCAAACAGGCCACACTTGGTTTAAGCCAATCCAGACATGAAGGCCCATTCTTTTTCATTTGCATTTCTTTAAAACTGTGTTTCTTCAGACAAGGGTATAGTATCAATTAAGTTAGGCATCAGGATCATGAACACATTTTTTTTAAAAATAATTTAAATAAATGAATTTGAAAAAACATAAAAAGAAAAGTGTACCAATGGGATTTATGATATAGCTTTGTCTTTACATTTTTCTATTTGGGGGGGGGGGGGGGGGGGGGGGGGGGGGGGGGGTGTGGTTTGTGTATGATATAAAGTTAGATGTGTAGAGGAGGCTACATTATTCTTTAAAGTTAAAATAATAATAATAATAATAATAATAATGCATTGAGAACGTGGGTGTCTTGTTTTGTTTGGCAGCTTATTGCTAACCCACACAAATCACATAAACTAAAGGATGAATAAAGGATGCTCCTATTCTCTGGACCAACAATTATGCCTATGCACCTCCTCACCTCAGGTTTCTTCATATTGCCTCCTCTTTTATATATATATATATATACACATATTAATATTGGTTCAAACATTATTAACTTTAGTCACCACATTGGAACAAAGAATAGCCTCATTTCTTTTCAGACATTGCTTTTTATCTTTTTCTTGTCAAGTGTTTAACCTTTTATTGTATGTCTTTAAAATTGTGGTTTTGACAAGTCTCGAATTTCCCATGTTTCTTTCCATTTGGAACCATCTACTGAGGTCTGGTTTTCTTCAAATTTTTGTTGGAAAGTAACTGCCCTTCTTTCTCTGTCTTTTGCTCAGCAGCAATCCAATTATTTTCTAAGATGTTTCTTTCTTTTAGCGTTTGCTCGACTCTTTCTTGTTAAATTACTTGAAACGAGTCTTACTTCAACAAACATATATGTATATATTTACGTCAAAGATAAATAACCATCTTTTTCTTCTTTCCTATGATTTACTCTTCAGTGCTTTCCTAGAGAATTGGAGATATTTTAATCCGTGGAACCGATACGAGCCTTTTTTAGCCATATACACAAATTCTTTCAATGGATAATCTTTTTCATTCTTGTGTAGGTCTATAGAGATCACGAACGACTGAGCAAAATTATTCTTTGAAGGCGAATCAATAGTTGATTATTTAGAAGTGTTGAAGCTGACTTAAAAATCGAAGTTTATAGTCGAAGGAAGGAAGGAAGGAGGGGAGAGGAAGAGAGACGAATATGAATGATATCAATTATGAAAGATCAACGCCATGGAACATATACACGAGTTCAGATCCAACACCAGCTCAAACAGTTACAGGAGGAGCAGCGGGAGGAGGAGTTGATAGTGAAGCTCCATGGAAAAGTTTCGGGACATCCATGAATGCCATTTCCTTCGGTTTCGTTGCCACCGCAATCTTGATATCTATGTTCCTCATCATGGCCATCTTCGAGCATCTGTTTAAGCCAAGCCCTTCTTTTTCCTCCCCTGAAGATATCGCCAACGCTTCTCTTGAGTCGGGAACATTTCAGAAACTTGGAAATCCACAATCAGTAAGTTCCCGTTTCATCAAAATTATATTACTTTCCGCATTATGGTGAAAGCTCTTCTAAAAGAAGCCATTTACGTCATAGGCTTCTACTAGAAGAGCTTCGAACCGTTAAAAACTCTTCCGACATACCATCTAAATGCATTTGAAATCTCTATCAAATTGGTCCAACAATTCTTAATTTCACTCGTTTCATTTTTTTGTTTAATAAAATGTTACAGGTTGCAACAACTTATGCAACCGATTTCTCGGTGGTGATGCCGGGACAGCAGTATCCAAGCTACATTGCACAACCAGCTCCATTTCCATGCCCAAGGCCAAGGGAAGGAATATTTTGGCCTTCCCATGAACATAGTTTTGTACTTCCTCAGCAGATATAGTACTTCTTGTATATTCATAAAGCAACCCACCTCTCTCTCTCTCTCTCTTAGTATAATCTCTATAGTACTAAGTTGCATATAAATTTTTGTATCTCGGAACATTTTCTTGGAGAGAATTGCACTGCCTGCAGGTTCTAGTGTTCTCCAGATTGCTGAGGAATGTCTCTCTAATTTTTTTTTTTTTTTTAATTTTTTTCCTGCATTTCTAGTATCTTCTTGAAATATTCGAAGAAATCAAAGTGCCGGATTGAACTGATAGGATTTTTTTAAAGTGTAATGTGGCTGTGGTGTACCATATGCTGTTTCCGTTTTTCACTCATTAAATTCTCAAGCATTAGCTATGGCCTAAAAGTACAACCAAGCTACTATTTAAAGATGCTCTGAAGTAACTTTTTTTTTATTTTATTTTATTTTTCGGGTATTTTATTGCAAATTTGGAAGTGCAAGGTCTTTATGGAAATGGCAACAAATTTCTTTTTCTTTCTTTCTTTCTTTTCTTTTCTTTTTTTTTTTTTTTTTTTTTTTGGCTGAAATGGGGGGAAAAAAAAATTTCCTACTTATTAGCAACATGTACACATTGTACGACAGGTGAAGTTGAATAGATAGGGTTATTATGATGCTCATTTGGAATAGAGCATACCTTTTTTTTTTTTTTTTTTTTTTTTTTGACGCACGATCGATTACAAGTACTATATTTCGATATCTCAGTAACATGAAACAGTGAAAACTATTTATGTCTGTAATAAAAACAATTTGCAAGATAGGTTGAGGCATTCAAATACACATATAACACGGTAAAGCTAGTGTTTGTAGTGAAAACTGGATGAACCAATATATCCCATATATTACTAGCTCTAAATGACTGAAGAGCCATTGAATAAGTATACAATGATTAGATATTTATTATTATACTTATACAAAACTAAAGATAGGGTAATCTCAAGCACCCCTAATTCAAGTCCACAAAATCAACAAAACAAATGACCACTTGTCATGTATATCCTCGTCAATTAGTACGTACAAAATCGTGTACATCTATAACATAACATAACATATATAAAAAGTATGGATGTAACTAAATATCACATATATGCTTGCTAGCTTTTTCTTTCTTTCCTATCTTTGATTGACATGTGTACAAAAATAATGCTTTTTAATTTTTTTGGTTAGTGGTTTTAGGATTTGTTTGGCTTAGTTTAGTTTCTATAACTCTATAGGAACTATTTCCCTTTTTATTTTTACTAAAAGCTGTAACGTGATTTTTCCCAAAAAAACTGATAATGTGTGCTAACGTGTTCAGTTTGGTTTCTTTTGTTGTCTTTTCTTCTTCATTCACCGTCTTCACATCTCTCTCTTTCTATAACTTTTTTTTTTTTTTCCTGTGTCTAAATATCACATATATGCTCGCTAGCTTTTTCTTTCTTCTCCTATCTTTGATTGACATGTGTACAAAAACTATGCTTTATTAATATTATTCTTCTTCATATCTACATGATAAATTCGATAAATATTATGTTTTATTATACTATCTTATTAATATTATAATAACCTTATTAATCATTGTTTTCAAATTTAATGCTTTTAAAAACATAAATTTACTATATTGCATTTACTACACAACATAAAAAAAAGTTCTGAAATATCTAAAAACTTTCACCTTTACAGTAATATATGTTGTATATGTAATCATATTTAGTTACTTCCATGTTTTTTATTTATGCCATAGAAATATTCTTAAACATATATACTTAAACATATTTTTACATATAAATAATTTTACAATCAATTAATAAATTTAGAATGAATTAATAAACATCTAAATTAATAAATTTACAATTAATTAATGAACATATATACTTATATCTACATATACTTAAACATATATTTACATATAAATAATTTTACAATAAATTAATAAACTTACTATACAAACCGGCACGTGCGTTTGCATGTGCACATCACCTAGTATATAAAAAAGGACGTATGACTCTGATACGTACAAAGATTTTTTTTTTTTTTCCCCTTCTTTTTACTCTAATCTTTCCTAAACTTTTCTTATGGGAAAATTGCTTCAATGATCCTTACACATACATACTTATATTTATATATATATATATATATATATATATAAACCATCATTTCTAGTATGTTTTACTTGTTTGCCTGTAAGATTATAATACTCCAATAACCACCAAAACCGCCCAAAACAAAAGCTTTGAGCTTTCTTTCAAAGGTCATGACATGAAAAAGAACTACACACAAACACCACCAACACCCACAAACATAATTTGGCATTGACACCACATGTGGGAACGAGGAAAAAACGTTTTCACGTCTTTTGTTTGTCTTTTCGCTCCCTTTTTTTTGTTGTTGTTGTTGTTGTTGTTGTTGTTGTCTTTTTCTGTCTTTCTGTTTGTTTCCTTGTAGGCTTCGTTCTTCTATCTATACACATTTCACTAGAGGTTTTCAAAAAATGATCTTTTTCCTTTTTCTTTTTTTCCTTGACCAAAAACACAAGTTAATGATCCTACAACACTTCTTCGTCAGGTAATACTACAGTCAATAATGAATATTTGACCCTCAGTGAAATCCTACCCTTTTCAACAACGAGTCTTGCCCCAGAGACGACCCAATACCCTGGATTGTCCTGTGGCCCTCTTGTCATCTCCGTGGTGTCTACGAATTTCAGGAGCTTTGGCGCTTGGACGGGGACGGGAGGACCTCCGGGGTAGACTGCAGAGTTTATGTTCACATCGGCTGGCCTTGGAGGGGGTCTCTGAACCGCCGTGAAGTGATGGCTTATTAGTGTTGATATCAATCCAGACTTGGGTGCCAACCCGGGGGATCCATCCCACTCGGGATGCTTTACGACTGCAGCTCCTGAAACTCTAGAGAAGCGGAGTCGCAAGAATAAGATGTTTTTGATGCCATAATTCTCCACTTGTAACTGGGCTCCCGTCACTATTGAGAGATCCTCATCAGACTCCACTGGAGCAGTGCAAACATGAGAGAAATTCTTCCACTGGACTTTCTCGTAGTATTTACGATCGTAGGATTCACTAAAGAAGTTGCCAACGGGATCATCGTCGAGTTGGAACACTTTGGGGAGAGAGGATAGATGCTGTAAGTGTATAGCTAAGCGGTTGCTTCTCTTACCTTCTAGATATAGCCGGAGACCGGTCACAGGTCTCTTACCCACGTCAACCTGTCATGAAAGGACATCTATAAGAAGTCCAGTTTTTGCCAGAAAATGTGTAGAAGAATACAAATAACCAAAACAACAGAAACTATCATCGATATTAAGAATTGTTAGTGATGAAGTCAATTACATATTTAAGAAGAGATGTTTATTACCGGAATGGTGTTTACGTAAAGCTTGGGACCCATGAAGCTAAATTGTAGAGATGCATTACTTTGTTGCTTTCTCTGTGGACCGAGGGGAAGTTCACTGAACACTGGCGCCCACTGTCTTGGTAGCTGAAACTCCAAAAATTGATGAAGCTCTTCAGTTGGTGGTTTATCTGCCAAAACAAGCATATAAATTAAAGTTTTAGACATTGCCTGCTAAATTGTATTTGTGTGAGATATTTTGGCCCAATTAACAGATTCACTATTCATTAGCTTACTGGGAGTAAACAGTCGCTGTAATTCAAAACCAGCTTTCAATATGCAAACAAACAAGGAAATTTTGCTCACATCGTAAGTAAAGATTTATGGCATGGCTCAAGAATCCGCTCCCTGGGACTCCGTTCAACAGAGAGGTAATTGGGATAAAGGACATTGAGATCACATCAGGTTCGCATTGAACGGTCGGCAACCATTCGTGGTGCGACAGGTTTTTAACATCACTTCCACCTCTCCTCTTGCAAATTGTTACAATATCCTACAGCACCAAATATATTCCATAACTAAGTGAATGGACATATAATTAGGTTGACCCTTTTTTGGAAGACCAACTATTCTATCACGAACGTTATATGAGAGACACACCTCCTTGTGCGAATAAGAACTTGATGGACTAGTGTCCGCAAACCGTAGTTGTCGCTCCCTGATTTCAAACTGAAACAAAAATGATTAGATGAGATACATAAAATAGAAACAGAACAAATTAAAGTTTCTTTACCCAAACAAGTCAGTTGTGGAAAAATAAGCAAACTGCTTTAAAGGAATTAAATCACCATATAAGGTTTTGCATTGCTAATTAACAAGACAAATTTTCTGGGAAGAAAACAACTCTCTGTGGTACGTGTTAAAACTTGAATAATTTTTGAATAGGTGCAGGATATTTGGCAACTATAGCAATTCAAAGATGAAGCCTGTATATCTGGTCTGGTCTTATACCACGAGCAAAGCAAGGGAGATGAGAAAGTATAACTAATTCACTTATTAAATCTAAAGAAAAAAAATTCATTCTCCTGTGTAACATTGTAGAAGCAAAATGAGAACGCATACAGAAATTACTCACAAACCTTGTCATTCTTGTAAACTTGTTGGGAAGATGTACTGTACTGGCCATTGGTATCTAAGAACCTTTTGTCAGCAATATCCTTCAATTTTTTCTGTACATCGGCAGGTTGAAGAGTTGAGGAGTGCTGCTGCTTCATGTATATAACATCCTTCCCTCCCATCTTCACACCAACAATAATGTGGGTCCCAAATGTTTCAATAAACCTGGAACCGTGAGCATGTAGCATAATATTGTTTTAGTTTCAATCTCATTGATCAACGCATAACTAACCAATAAGAACAGCATTTCAAATTTTCAATAATAACACAAAAGTACTTGTCTACAAACATCAGGACGAAATTACTTGATTCATTCAGAAACTATAAAGTGCAATTGCAGTCAAGTAAAATACGCTTAAATGGAAAATACAATTGAGGCAATGCGATTTAAACATTGGGAATATCTTTTGAATAAGATTATTAGGAACTTGAATGCATGAACGATAAGCCTAACTTAATAACAAGTTATTTTTCATTTTCTGTTGTGTAACGTAAACCAAAAAGCTGATAGTAAGAAGGCATAAGTATCATTTTCCAACGTATAACATAATTTTTACCTCGCTAATGCAGCTGGTTCCCACGATGATGGGACGGCTTTCTTAACATGATCACGTAGTACCATCTGTGACTTTTCCAATGCAACCGTATAGAGCGTGATAAACACCCCATCAAAAGCAAGGGTCTTATTGTTGGCTGCATCTTTCTGCCAACAACCCGTGAAATCAAACATGGCATTGAAGAGGCCAGAAGGAATTTTTCCAGTCAAAGAAATTTCCTGGTTGAACTGCTCTGACATCTGGGAGGGAACAGAAAAAGAAGTTACTTACAAAAAACAAGACGTCAATGAAGGATTATCATTCAATGAATTTTCTATCTCTAATCTCTTGATATGAATGATTACCACTTGTTACTTGCCACCACACGCGTAGAAAATCTAGACAGACAGACAGCTCTTATGGGATAGAGAAGTAGGAGTTTATGATTAATAGAAAGACTGATTGAGGATATAATTAAGGTTATTTAAGGAGAAACATCCATGACCCAACAATATTGGATTACAGTTATACGTGAACATGGGCTGGCAATTATTGAATGACAGGTGGATCTAATCTATCCAAGCTTACTAAAATTTGCATGCAACCCCCCCCCCCCCCCCCCCCCCCCCCCCGCGTTTTTGGTAGGATTGGTCAGATTTTCAGTACTGTCGAATATAGATTGCTAGTCAAAATAACAATCACTCTCTCTGAGGACTTTACATGACCAGCACACATAATACTGCATACACATTTCCAAGTTCATATGCATGAGAAAGAAAGTAAATTTGATGAAGAATGTGATATCTTATGAGGAATTAACAAATTTATAAGAACAAAGGACAACAAAATTATTTGCCTCAGGGTCAATTTGGGCCAAACGACGACAATAGAATGATTTTTTTAACTAAAATTTACCTGTTGGAAAGAAAGAACATCGGAGCTAAATCTTGTTCGTTCGCCTTTATCGCATTTGATCGATTTAGAAACATTCGAGATTGCAATTCCACCGGGCAAAACGATTTCGCGACCTTCATCTTCTCCGTCAATTTCGATTAAACGAGAATCTGAGGAGTCTCCTCCTTTGCAGTACTTGAGCCTTAGATCGGTGGAGATGTCGTATCCCCGCCCTATCGAACTGATCGCAATCTCCGCAGCTCTCGGAGCTGGAACCTTCAGCGCCATAACTCACCGCTTCTTTCTCCTTCACCAAACACAGATCTAAAATTCAATACTAGTCCGAAAAATTCAGCAAAAAAAAAAACGCAGTCCACAGCTTCAAAATGGAAAATTTTAGCACAAATTCAACACGAAAAATGCGAAAGTCGAGTCATTTTTCACCTGAAGCAGATCCCAAAACTATAATTTGGCCTAAAAATTCCAAATTTAGCTAAAAGAAACACGAAATTGAGACTAGGCACATGCAAATTGAGGAAAAAAGAGTGAAAATTCGTACATTGTTCGTCGCTTTAACGGAGAGAATAGTCCAAGTACTGTGCTCGAAATGGAAATGGAATTGACGCGAAACCGAGCTGGAATTTTCGCCAAATTTGGAACGCAAACGCAAGAGATTTTTGGCTCCGATCTTCCAGAGCTTCGGCTCGAGGACTCTGGATTCCAAGATGGACTTTTTAGAGAGAGAAAGTTAGAGAGAGAAAAACCCTAATTATAGAGAGTGAAATGAAAAGCACGAGAAGTGAGTGAATGAAAGAAACTGAGAAGAGAGAAAGAGAAGAGAGAGAGAGTCAGAATTTCTTTCCTTGCATTAACATTCTCCCGGTTAAAAGAAAGAAATATAAAAAAGAAAAATCGCCTTACGGAAAATTTATAAAACATGTTTTTTACATGATGGGGTTTGAAAGTAAAGATGAGCCGTTGGATTAGAATCAAACAGCTCAGAATTCAAGTAAATCGGGTATTAAAATTAATCCGCTGTTTACGTAAAAGTTGGGGGGGGGGGGGGGGGGGGGGGGGTGTGTGTGTGTGTGTGTGTGTGTGTGTGTGTGGTGTGTGTGGTGTGTGTGTGTGGCTTGACCGAATTTGACGAATATGATCACGTGAGAGTGAGATCTGGGAGAGACTTATTTAAAGACGCAATTGGAGAAAATTCAGGTGATTTTTCAAAGGGGAATTTTTTTTTTTTTTTCAACCAATGGCTGGCTCTGGCTGATTTTATTATATTTTATTTATTTAAAGCATCTCCACCGACCGTGAGTGTGACTGTGTGAGTCAAAATGTAAAAATTGGACGGTTTCTTCTTGGACAAAATTAGAAAGATTCTCATCACTACCATGACATTTCAGACTGTAAATGAATTAACTAATTCAAAATTAAAACAGAACTAGTCGACTATAATTTATTTCAATCATTTTATTTATTTATTAAATATTTTTTCAAAAAAATTTATTAGTAAAATAACTTCAGGTTAATTAACAATAACTAATTTTTTAATCGGTCATTCTAGTGTTAAAATGAAATAAGGTTATTTTACTAATTTCAACTTTTAAAGTTGTCACTTTGACAAATTCATCAGTCTAGTGATAATTATAAGGTGTTTCATAACGATGATTGTAAATGTAGTCTAATAGAAATAAAAAATAAATACAATGCAACGACAATTTTACAACAAAAAAATTAGATAAATAGACATGTGTTAAAGACTTATTTAAATAAATGATTGAGTCTTTTTATTTAGAAAAATGACCGTTAATTAATAATTTATCATAGTTAATTAGTAAAAAATACATATTAATTACAAATCAATTATTGATTAATCATAATCAAATCGTTTATTAAAAAAAGTTATTTACCTACATATCTTATACATAAATTTATTATAAATGTAAAATTCAAATCTTTTTTATTTTAATTTGAGAAAAAAGATTTAAAACTCTATATCTTAAGATAAAGTAAAATATTATATTATTATTAGACTACGTCTGTAATTATTAAAAATCCAAATATTTTATTCTGAAATTAAAAAAAAAAAGTTGTTCGATGATGCGCAGCGCAAACCGCTGAGTCATGGAGTGAAAGTTTGCCAAAACAGAAAAGGAATTCTTTTTAACTTTTTTTTCTTTTCTTTTCTTTAGCAGGTAAAAGCCACTAAAAGTATAGTAATGATCAGTTCATTTAAATTCATGAAATTTCAAAAATCAGCCAAAAGTACATCATCAAACAACTCAACTGGCGAAATAGGCGCCGAAACTCCTTACTTTTTACATTTATTTTTTATTTTTATTTTTTGAAGGTTTAGGTGAATTATTGTTTTTGTTTCAATATGTCCGGGTCTTATAAGCACGGACAGTCACAATTTTAAGGGGTGTTTGGTGAATGAGTTTGAGTTGAAATTTATAAGTTTAAATAGTGATTTTGGTTGACTTTTTCAGAAAAGACAAAAAACTTTTTGAGAAAAAGACAAAAATTGAGTTGATAGTGATGGGTTTAAACTCATCACCCAAACACCCCCTTAATACCAAATTTTAATTAAAAAAGATAGAACTCTTTAGTATTAATTGAGGTGATAATATATATCAATAAAATAATAATAACTCTTCTTATATCATATAATTTGATATTAAAAACTAACCATACGTTTGAACGCATGCACAGTCAAAATCTTAGAATCACAATCTAATTTGTCTTTTTCTCTTATCTTCACTATTCACACAGTATTGTAATTCAAACTTTAAAAGTCCATAACTTTGTATAACAAGTATAAATGAGATGATTTTTTTAATTGCATAGAATTTTAAGACGAACGAAACAAGTATCATATTGATTTTTTTTTTCCGAACACATTTCAAGTTTTTACACTTTTTAACTTAAATAATTTAAATATCTTGATAAACACACAAACAATCCAAACCTAAATTTTAGGATCCAAATCTTAATATTAAATGCATGCTAAATGAGACACTTTCCCAAACCGAGAAAGTAAAGTCTGGTAAGAAAAGTCCAAAGGTCAGGCCATCTCCAACCCATTTACTCTATTTTAGAGTACAGAAACTCTAAAAAAGAGTATCTGTTACTTCAAATACTATTTCATCTCCAACCCATTTACTCTATATCATACTCTAAAAGGAATATTCTATTTATATTCTTTTTTATAATCATTTAGATATTATTTTATATTTATTCCCTATAATCTTTGTATTTTACAAATTATGCCCCCATACAATCTTTTTAATATATTAATCCGTTGATTGTTTTTATTTTTAAGAATAATCTTTAAAAATAGAAAGTTATATCAAATAACCAAAACACTATAAATTTAGTGCGATTATCAATAACAACTTAATATTGAGTAAAAAAAAAAAACTACATGATTTTCTTAATTCCACAAAAAAAAAAAAAAAAAAAAAAAGAAACAAACTGACATTCAATATTTAAAAAAAAAAAACTTAAAATTACATGACATTTGTCCCTAGGCTTCCGAATTAGTATATTTTTACGCCTTTACATTATGTATTTTGTGTTATTTTTTGTTTATCACATGTAATTGTTTAATGTATTTTTATGTATGCTTATTTATGGTTTGTTTATGAATTAGAATATCTTCTCAACTTTTTAATTTATGTAAAACTTGTATGTTGATTTACTGTCTTACAAAATTTATTCAAAATAATAAAATAAAAAAAGGTATAAAAAAATAAATATAGCTTAAGATTTAAACATACAAATACTTTACATATAGAAAAATGGATAATTTTGAAAGAAAAATTAAGTTAAGGGTAACTTTATACTTTTTAGTTTTACCTAAATATTAATTTAAAATTTAATAAAAAAAAAAGTAGTTTAGAGTATGAATAGTGATACTTCAAATATGAAGTATACTATTCATACTCTATATTTGAAATTCCATTTAGAGTATGGGTTGGAGATGTTCCCATACTCTAAAATAGTGTAAAACTCTAAAATAGAGTTGGGTTGGAGATAGCCCTCATGAAAAAGGAAACATATCATCATAATTAAGTCCATACCTCTCCATAATAAGGAAACAAGCCTCATTTCTCTTTATTTATAAATGGAGCCTGTATTCTCTTCTTTCTACTCTTTCTTGTTCATAGCGACTCATTATAACTGTTATTACATCAAAATGGAACCCCTCTAAGTTCTATAAAGGATGCAACTTATTACAAGCGAATCTCTATTAAATATTTGTGTCTTTCTTTCATTTATGCATTTCGCTTACTATTTACTGTTTTAACGCAATAATCGACTCACCAGAGCAGTCATTTCAAGTCATTCCAACGACTCCTAAACTCAATCACGATCCACTAAATAAATTGATGATAAAATTCCCTCTCTACAAGGCCCTGTTATTATTCTATTAATATCTGGAGCTTCCTGAAATCACTACTTTCTTTTGTCTCAACAGTCGCCTAATACACCATAAATTAATATAAAACTTGTTAAGAGTTTGAAGATTAAAAAAAAAAATCGTAATGTAAATGATTGTTATTAAAAAAAAAAAAAAAAAACTAAGAACAGTCAGACAGACAGATAGTCATTATATCGGTAAACTCATTGGAACTTTACACATGCAATTTTTTAATCCGATTTTTTCCTCTTTTTTTTTTTAATTTATTTATTTTTTAATTTTATCTCCACAGCAAATCTACCCTCGTCACTAAAAGAGACTCCATTATTCACAGCTGTGTGATTCCGACCTTCTACGTCCCATCCTTTGGACCTTCTCCTCATATATATGCTTACAAACCCTTCACTGTCTTCACTTACACACACACACACACACACATATATACACACACACACAAACAGTAGCTATACACGTGCATTGGCAATATATATGCATATTTACCATTACTATCTCTCTCTCTTCCTCTGTCTCTGTCTCTCTCTCTCCATATATATATCACCTCCATCACCAAGTGAACCAAAGATAATATTATCCTCCCAACGAGAGAAAATTATTAACCATGAAGTTGGGATATTCCAAGATCAATATCATCGACACCCACAAATCTAGATCTCTAGATTTCTCCTCCTCAGATCTTACGGCCAAAATCAATTCAACCCGATCAAAATCCCATTTCGACCAGATTCAGACGGAGACTGAAACCACCCAACATTCTTCTTCTTCTTCTGCGTCGTCTTCGTCGTCTTCTCCGAGGCCGAGAAGAAATGATAATCTTGACGATCATCCCGAGGAACTGGGCCAAAAGAAATTTGCAGATCATCACAAGGCCGTGTTTGGATCGGATAGTAATAATGATAAAGAAAATTCGGCGGCGGCGGTGCTGAGGAGGAACAGCTCGGTGTCTTCAATGTCGGCGGTGAAGAGGGTGTTTTCGATGAGGAGATGTTCGTCGGTTTCGGAGGGGTACTCTCGGATCCATGACCAGTCGGTGACGTTAGCGTCTCCCGTTGACGATGAAGAAGAAGAAGATGACAAAACGAGATCTGCCAAGAAGAAACACAGAGGAGGCAAGATCCTTAAAGCCTGTAAACGCCTTTTTCGACTTTAATTACTTTATATTATTATTCTCATTATTATTATTATTATTAGTTTAGTCGTCTCTTTAATTAATGTTATCAAGTCAAATCTCGTGGCCTCTTTTTTTTTTTTTTTTTTTTTTTTAATTTCGTGTCTTGAATTTTGGATTTTATTAGTTTGATGATCATTTAATAATAATGGGTGAAGTTCAATAAATTGATTCGTTAAGCATCCTGTGCTTTGAGTTACATGGACTTTTAGCTAATTAATTGTTGGATTTAGGTATTAAGGGCCTGTTTGGTGTACAAGTTCAGTTTGAGTTGAGTTGATATTTTTAAATTTGAATAGTAATTTTTGTTGACTTTTTCAGAAAAGACAAAAAACGTTTCCAGAAAAGATAAAAAACATGATAAAAAAAGTACAGTTTAGTTTAAATGGAGATAGAGAATCAAACGAGTCCTAATTAATTGTTAATAGTTAGGAAGTGATTTTAGATGCTAGAATAGTTCTTTCTTTATCCCGGTTTTTTATTTTTATTTTTATTTTATTTATTTTTGTTTTTGATAAAATCAGAGGAGTAATTCATAAAACATTTTTCCTGAGCATGCATTTTGAAATTGGTTACATATTTAGTGAAGCGGTAATTTGACATGTCCATCAAATTTAAAAATATATATATATATTTCACAAATATATATATATATATATATATTCCCGTTTAGATCTTGGTGCTGAATTTGGTTTTTAATGAAATTGTGAGAGGGACGATACACAATATGTGTGTTTGGTCTACCCTCAGTTTGAAATGGGGAAGCTGCTACTCGAATGATAATAATAAATAATAATAATCCTGAAGTTGGAACATTTTTTGTATTTGTCAATAAGAGAAAAATATACTCTTCGAAAAGATATATATAAGTTGATATATAAATGTTGGCCTTGGACCTTTGAAGAAAACTCATCCAGGATTTTGGAACAACAAAGTTATATATGAAAGTTTTTATTTTTTATTTTTTAAATTTGTTGCATTGGTGTATTTTTAAACTTATCGCATAGTTGTATTTTACATTTTAAATCTTTAATTTTGACAATTTACATATTAATTCTTACAAAATCTATAATAATTTGCCCAATTGATAATATATTCATTTTGGAAAGAAAATTGACATATAATTTATGCATGAATCTTTAATTAATATCATGAATGATCATTTTTAACTATTTTAATCCAAATTTATAAAAATTAATATTATTAATTAAATTTTATCATAGTAGAAAATTTTGAATTAGTTTTTTTTTATATATAAATTTGGTTTCACATTAATTAAAAAAAATACATTTGATACTCTTAATTTACTATTTATGTATGAATCAAGTGTCAATTTTTGCAAAAAACAATCATTATTTTAATCACTGTAAATTAGTACAAATTTATGAATTCATGGTACAAATTATTAAAATTAAAAATTAAAAATGTAAATCATAATTATATGTTAAGTTTAGATATTTTATCTTAACATCTTATCTTATCTTATCTTATCTTAGCTTGCGTTTGCTGCTAAGGTTTGGATTATATAATTTGGGTTTGGATTATTTGTGCATTTATCGAAGCATTTGAATTACTCGAGTTAAAAAGTATAAAAAATTGAAACGTATTTGAAATATATATATATATGGAGCTTGTTTCGTTCGTCTCGAAATTCTTTGTAATTTAAAAAAAAAATCATCTTATCTGGATTTGTCTATGTAAAGTTATATACTTTTAAAATTTGAGTTACAAAATTGTTAAAATAATAAAATTGAAAAAAAAAAAATTAAATTGTAATTTTAAAATTTAGATTGTACGATCGCAGGCTTAATCTTAACCTTAATAAAATATATAAAAGAGTTAATCATCTTTTCGTCCTTACTCCACCTTCAGCCACGGGTAAGCTCCCTTATTATTATTATTATTTTTTGGTTTTTTGTTTTTCTTCTCTCCTTGCCTGATAGACGTTTACACTTCACATCCTAATGATTACTTTCTGTTTCTTTTATAATTGTTTTTCTTCTAAACATCTTTCATTTGTTATAGTTTTTACTGTTTCTTCTACAATCTTTCAAAAGATTATTTTCTTTCTCATTTACATTGACTTTCTTTTTATTATCTTTTTGCTCAAATATATGATTCCTAATATTGGATAATTAAAATACTATATATTTTTAAAACTTTCAATATTACCTAAAAATTTTTACCCTCACTTTTTCTTTTACCAATTTTAATAGTTAAAAAAAAATATTATATGCTACTTCTTGCTTCCTCGCTCAATTTTATTAATCCAAATTCAGATTATCATAACACATTTTCAAGATTAAAAAAAGAAGAAGAAGAAACTCGAACTTTAACACTCCGATATTGACTTATTTCTCAAACATTCTCTTAACATTTTAATTTCTTCTGTCATTCTCTTTTTGTTTTATCACATACGACATTCATAAATACTTTTTCATCATTATTCTACTGAAATAATTTCTTTCATATGTCTATATTTAAACATGTTTCTCTTTTTGATATGTCCACAACAATATATTTTCAAAAAATATTTATATCTATTTTGATAATAATATATTATAGAGAAAATTATTCAAATAATCACTTTTTTATTTATTTATTGACCAATATAATACAAATTCCCTGCATCTTTTTAATCAACCCGATACAAACTTTAGTGTTAATTTATGTCATATTGATCTAGTAATTTTTTGTATTATATTGATATATTGATCTTTAAATTTATGTCTTTTAAGTATTTTTTTCTATATCATACTAACATTGAGCCTCACATTTCAACTAGTATCCTTACATATATAAAAGATGCAACGTTGCTCTCTTTTATTTACAACAAGTGTCAACACATGATTTTTTTTTTTTTTTGGCTTTCCTTATTTTTTTCCCTTTTCCTATTATCTTTACTTTATTTTATTTCTTAATAATAATAATAATAATATATAAAAGAGCCAGTATGCTCTTCTTCTTATTTAGTCACGTATCCCATTTTTCAAAATTTTCCCCTTCTTTTTTCTTTCTCCTAAGCCCATGGCTTTTGTGACCCTATTAAAAAAACTCAAAAGTAATATTTCTTTTTTACTTTTTTTAAATTAAAAATGATTGTTAATGTTAGGATCCGTTTGGTTGATAAGTTCAACTTAAATTAAATTGTATTTTTTTTATCATGTTTTTCATCTTTTCCCCAAAAGTTTTTTGTCTTTTCTGAAAAAGTCAACAAAAATTACTATTCAAACTTAAAAATTTCAACTCAACTCAAACTGAACTTATGCATCAAACAGGTTCTTAGTATTGTTTGCATTGTGACGTGGAATATTGTTACATCTGATGTTTGCCTTCCTGTCGTGTTTACAATTAAGGCAGCCGCGTCACCAGTGGACCACGAAATCGGTGGGACCACAAAACGATAGCAAATTGTGGGACCCAGACAATGTAAGCAACAAACATGTAATTTTCGCTGGAAGGGTAGGTTATTATAAATTTGAAGAGATTGTGTTATTCGTTATTGATAAACATAAAAAAAAAAAAAATAAATAAATAAATAAATAAATTATCTCATCAATTAAAATTAAAAGGATATAAACATCAACAAAACTATTGGTGCTTTTTCTGAAGCGGCTAGGCCCTGTGATAGTGGTGTTTTAAAAGGATATTGGTGCTTTTGTTGTGGCACCTGCAGCTCCCTGCGAAGATCAAAATTTTCACATGGAAATGTTTCCATGATTTCCTGCCAACCTTTGGTAATCTCCGGGCTCGCCATGTTGATTGTAGTGAGGTTTGCAGACGGTGTCGCGAGGGTAAGGAGTCTACGATACATGCTCTGGTGCAGTGTGCTTCGGTTGCAGAGGTTTGGGGTGCCAGCTCTTTCGCCACAGGTGTAATGAAGTTCAAGGGTGATTCTTTCAAGGAGTTCCTACTGTTTATGAAAGCTCAGGTCTCGAAGGAGGATTTTATGGTTTTCCTCACCCCTTCTTTGGAAACTGTGGCCCGAAAGGAACAAGTTTATCCATGGCCATGGAGGGAGTCTTCAGAAGCCCAAAGAAATTATGGAAGATGCCCGATTCTGGTTTCATAATTAACAACACGCTCAACTTCGCTATCTGGGGAATCAGCCCAGTATGTCCTCTAGCGGAACAAAATGGCGTACGCCGGATAGTGGCTGCCTTAAACTCAATGTTGATTCATCGATTTTGTTGCGGTAGGAGCAATAATCCGGGATGATCAAGGCTTTGTCATGGGAGCGATGGCAAAAAAGGTCTATGGTTTGTTCTCCCCTTTTTTTTTCATTGCGGAATGCCTTGCGATCAGAGAAGGGCTTTGTTTTGCTGCAGATTGTGGACTAAGGGTACAGATAGTGGAATCGGATTCGCTCCAAGCGACCAACTGTGTGCGGAGGAAGGATTCTTTCAGGCCCTGAATTTCCCATAGTTGAAGACATAGTGGGCCTTTTAGATGTGTTAGGTGGTGGTTCTTGTTGTGCCATTTCACAACTTGTCAACGGTGCAGCCTATTCGCTTGCACATCGTGCTCCATCTCTTTATGAGGAGCGGTTTTTGTTAGAAGAGATACTTGACTGTATTTCGAATGTTGTTATCAGTAATTTGATTCATAATCAATAAAATGCAGTCATTAAGTCTTTTTCTCAAAAAAAAAAAAAAAAAAAAAAAAAGACAGAATTGATGTCTTTATTTCTATTCTTCTTAATTTATAGTAGTTTTATGAGGAAGTTATTCCAATATCACTTTTGGCTTAGAAGGGGACTTGTTAAGGTCCTCTGACACAAAAATAAACTAGATTCTTAAGACGAGGGTATCTAAGTTTTATATTTTATGATATAATATGATCTTGATGAGCTGTTAAATTATATCTGTAATGTTGAAAGAGTTTTTCAAGTAGCTTAAGAAAGTATGTTTAGTTGATAAACAAGCCATATGATAGGTCAGGAAATGAAGCTATCAACAACAAATGTTTTGCCAAATGATTACCACATTGACATAAAAAAACTGCATTGACCTTAGCTTATAATTCTGCATTGACCTTCATTACTAGTTTTTTATGATTTCATGCGAACTTTTCCAATACAATAAAACCTCCATGAATTAATATAATTCTTAAATGACCTCTATGAACAATAATTTGAAAAATAATTCACACATTAATTGCCAATTAATATGCATTGACAATGTTATGTGAAAAGAAACGGAGTGCATGTATAATTTTTTATACATGTCTCACAAGACAGATTGTTCATAAAGGTTTTTAGGATCGGAATTTAATGAACTCCACTAAGTTACAATTTTTAGACAATTATTAACTGAAAGAGAACTCGTGAAACTTGATCTATCTCGTGAGATACATGTGTGTTCTTACTTGTGTGAATACGGAAAAACCTAAGAGCCACTATGACGAGTTACACATTAGTAGAAGTGAGGACTTGGAGTCCATGGATCTATACATATATAAAAAATTTCAATCACAACTACTGTGCACTTGAGATTTCATCTTTTTTTTTTTTCGGCCCTATTTTTTTTTATTTTAATCCTTTTTTATTTTTTTGTATTGATATACTTTTAATATTTTTGTCCTTTTATCTTTTTGGTTTTTTTCATGTTTTTTTTTTTAATTTTGGAGGTACTTTATTGTTTTTTTTTGGACCAAAACTTTTTTTTATTTTTTGGTCCTTCAGTTTTCTTTTTTTTTTTTTTTTCTTTTGGCCTTTTTAATATTGATATATTTTTAACATTTTAGTCCTTTTATTTTTTTTATCTTTTTTCATGCCTATTTTCTAGTACGTTGTTGATTTTTTTTTGTCTATTTTTACTTATATATTTTCTCTTATTGAGATAATTTTTTTTAAATATGTCTAATCATGTCTATCATACACGTTTTAAACCAGTATATATAGATGTATCATGTTCTCGTAGATGTCACGTGATCCATATACCAAGGCCTTAATTTCACAAATATTTCTTAAAAAAAAAAAAAAAAAAAACCTTACTGAAGAAAACAAAACACATATTTCTATTACTTAATAAAATAGCTCTTATTAAAAAAAAATAAACAATTATAACCTATATAATATTTGATCAAATCGTTGTGAAATCAACTAAATATTAAAATTATAATTTTATAAATTAAAAAAAAATAACTCATACCATAAAAGTTCCCTAAAGGAAATATTTATTATCGAAAAAATTAAATAGTGACTCCGAAAAATAAGAAAATAACTAATGATTTAAAAAAAAAAAAAAAAAGGAGGAGAAATTACGCTTGGCCTTGACAATGGCAGACAAAAAAAAAAAAAAAAAAAAGATACGAGGGAGAAACAAGAAGATTCGCTCAAATGAATTATGATTCATACAAATAAATATATAAGAAATTAAAAAATAAAAACTTTATCCAAAATAAAAAATATAAGAGAAATAGGGGGAAAAAGAAAATGGTTGGCTTGGAAACTGTAAAACCTCATTTCATACAAAACCGGAACAGAATCTATTCTGTTTTTGTTCTTCTTCTTCCTATTCTTCTTTTAATAACCAAAAAAATAAAAAAAATAAAAATAAAAAATAAAAAATTCTGGTCACACAATAACTGTGCATTCATTTGATCTGATTTCTAAATCCTTTCCCATTTTTCGTGCTTTCTTTCGATTTCGTTTTATCATTACAGAGTAAGGGACTCGATCGGTCGTTGGTCGGGCGAGCGAGCGAGCGAGCGAGAGCAAATCCTCATCATTAATGGCGGCGGACGATGGCGGTGATGGTGGAGCAGTGTTGGTGGTGGAGGACATGGACATGCCGTGCTCACCAAGGAACAAGATGAAGTTTTTATGCAGCCATGGCGGAAAGATCCTCCCCAGGCCCGTCGATGGCAACCTCAAGTACGTCGGCGGAGAGACGCGCGTCGTCGCCGTCCCCCGCGACATCACTTTCTCAGGTCCGTTTGTTTAAACTGAAATGCGCATCCGTCCCTGAAAATTCTGGAACGCAACAAACATTTCCTATTCTAACAACTATTTTCCTGTTCTGTTGCAATATAATTTTTTGTTTTGTTCTTCTCAATTCCTCTGTTCAGTTGTATATGTTTGTCTCCTTTAATACGCTGGAATTCAAGAATCATTGAATCAGTACTATTTTCTTTACATTGAACAGAAAAAGTATTATTGGTTGTGTTTCTGACCTGTTCTTCTTGAAAGCAGAGTTAAAGGAAAGGCTTTCGGATCTGAGTGAGGGAGAAATGGTTCTAAAGTACCAACTGATTCCTGAGGATCTAGATACCTTAGTTTCGGTGAAAACCGAAGAAGATCTAAAGCACATGGTTCACGAATATAACCGTCATGAAAACCAAGGCTCCCCGAAGCTCCGTGCCTTCTTGTTCCCGGCCAAGCCAACCGTTGGTCACGAGAATCAAGCCGACTTTGTGGAGCCCCCGCCACCCCATTCACTCGAGCAACGCTATATCGATGCCATCAATGGCGTTGTGTGGGCTGCTCGGAGGCCAAAAAGCACTCCCATCTTCAGCATCTCCTCTGCCTGCTCCTCCCCAATGTCCAATTCTCCCGAGTTTCACCCCATCGAATCTGCAGCCCCCGATACGTTTCCGCCTTGCTGCATAGGCACTAGTAGTATAAGCACAGGGATGAATATGCATAGAGTGCAAAGCTCTCCCAGCCTCTACCGTCCGAACAGTCCTCAAAGTCACTGTATTCAGCAACACCACTACCCTCTCCACCACCAACAACAACAACAACAACAACAACATCCCCATCACCATCACCATCACCATCACCATCACCATCCCCATCACCATCCCCATGGCTATCAGTCTTCCAAACCTGTCCTGGATCATCAAAAGCCGCCCGTGAATGAACGGTTGTCAATGGGGAGGCCCGAGTTCAGACGGGGCTTGACGGGCCATGGCCTTGATCACTGCTACACTAGTTTTAGGCCCCACAATGTGAGTGGAGGATTTGATGATTTTCCTAATTTCCATGGTGCTACTCATAGGATTGAAAGAGCAGAGAGTCTTCCTCGTAGTCCCAGAAAGAAATTGTGGGAGTGATAATATGAACAACAGAGTTGTATAGGCTATTCTTTTTTGTTTCCCCCACACTAATTTAAGTACAACTGTTTGTATTTGTTTTGTGTGTGTGTGTGTGTATATATATATATATTGTGCATGACTTGGTATTAATGGTGTGAGCACAAGTTTCCCCTATATATATACGTACATATATAATTGTCCAGATACATATGTACTTGTCAAGACAAGATTATATATGAAGTGGACATCAGTAAACACAAATAAACTGCGAGAACGCATAGAAAAAGCTACTAAATCATGATCCAGAAATCTGATTCAAATGTTTGGAATTAAAAAAAAAATAAAAATTCAAAGTTGAATCTAGACATCTTATATGGCGACGCTTGATATGCATGTAAAAGAGCACTCCCAATTCTAGTGAGGTCTTCATTGGTAACATCTTTCTCCATTTGAACATTCTTCATGTCTTGCTTCCAACATTTATATCTATCTTTAGAGGCACAAGTTGCACATTCGGGCCTTTTCAAATTACTTAGGATTATTTATATAAATGTCTAAATTGAAAACTATGATTTAAAAAATGTATTTTTTTTAATTTTATTTACATGAATGTCTAATTTAATACTTATAAATATCATATTACCCTTTCATCAAAAATTGAAACTAAACAAATAAATAATTGATTAAAAAAGGAAAGAAAAAATCTCTAATTTTTTTTTTAAAACTAAATAAATCTTTCATAAAAAGGAAAAAGACCACTTTACTTGCTTTATTATAAAGAAAAAAGAACCATAACTGATATTAATTATATGATATATGAAAAACATTCATTATAATAAATAATTGATCATTAAAATAAAATTCACAACGACCATATAAAAATAAATAAATAGACAAAGTAAAAAAAAAAAAAAAACATGAAACACTTTAAAAACCTAAAAAAAACCATCATAATGATATAGTAATTTTCATAAAGAAAAAGACATCATAAAGATATAGTAATACCATAAATAAAAAAGCATAACACAATTAAAAAAAACATCATAATGATATAGTAATTATCATAAATAATTAGCAATTTCATCACACATTTAAACTTTAAAAACTAACTATTAAAACAATACCAATAATAAATAAATAAATAATCACAATAATGTTACAATTATCATAAAAGAACCTGAATGATACTAAAAAAATAGGTTTATAAGAAATCTAAATCATACTTAAGAAACATGTTTATAAAAAACCTTAATTATACTAATAAGCCATTACTTTAATAAAGAACTAGTCATGAAGATAAATATATAATAATGATGAACAAATAAGGGAAAAAAATGAATCATAGTGAAGGAAAATGATGTTAAATATAGTAAAATAGCAAAATAGATACTACAAGCAGTTGTTTTTTTTAAAATGGATATTTATGTAATATTATCAAAAAACAGACCTATTTTAAAATGAGACTCTAAAAATAAGTTTTTGTGTAATTATTTCAACTACTTAAGCTCTCATAAGTCCTACATATAAATCAGTAAAATAATATAAGTAAATCAACAAGATGCAAAACTTACGAAAATTGAAATAAATCAGCAAAGAGTAAATATATACCTTTACAAAATTTTTGCTGGAAGGCAATGATACTGTAATACCCAAATTTTTGATAAGAAATTATTATGATTAATAAGTTAATTCATTAAAATTTCTTATGTAATAAATTAAAGTTTAGGCTATTATTTTAACTTAAAGTTAAGAAATGAGTTTTTATGATATGATAATTATTAATTTTGTCACACAATAAGTTTAGGTCACATATTATTATTCAAAAAGGTTTGAATAGTAAAAAAGTGACCAATTGATGCATGTGTAGAAAAGTTGTCAAATTATCAAATACAATATTTCAACAGTTTTAGCAGTATGAGAATTAGCAGTCTTGGAGTTTTCTAGACAAAATTTTTCTGCAAATAAAAAAGTAGTATCAAGGAATTGACATCAACTTTTTAGTCAAATAAAAATTAGACTTTTAAACTTTTTACGGATAAAATTTAGACATATTATTTTTTTTTAGTATGCGCATGTATATATGTACTGGTTAATTGTATATAGGTAGGTATTGATTGACCGAGCTATATGTGTATTGATTGGGTGAGCCACTGTGTACGTATCTATGTATGGTGATTATTGATTAGAGTGAATGTTGGTTTTTTATTATTTATTTATTTTTTGGGTAAAAGAGTAGATGTTGATTAGTTCTTGGTTGCGTCTATATAGCTAGTTTGAATTGAGGAGGACTAGAGTGAACGTTGACTAGTTCTCTGTGTGTGTATTGATTACTCGTATATATTTGCATCTAGCTTGGGTGATGACAGTGGATTTGGAAGGCAATGTGGATGCGAAAAGGAGTATGAAGTTGATACTAAAGGGAACATGAAGAACTTGATACCTTTGTAAGTTTATAAAGAATTTTGGCCAATATACATACATACATACATACATATATATATATATATATTTGTGTAATTGTATTCAATGTTGACTCCTAATATGCAGGAGCGCTTTGTACTTTTGGGATGGCGAGAATGAGATATCCGTGGAAGAGTATAATCTGAATCCTGAACCCCAACCAGCCGAGCAATAGCATGTCTGAATGGAGAAGTACAAATCTGGAGTAGGCTACTAGATTACTAATGTCGGGTAATGATCCACTGAGGCTGGAATAGATATGAGTTTGGCCATTCAATTGGTTCCCCAATTGTCTAAAGATGATGCTTTCACTTGGTTTACTAGAGTTTGGCTGATGGTTCGCTGGTGTAAAGTTGATTTGATACTGTCATTTCGTTTTACTGAGTTCCTATTGTCTAAAGTTGCTGTGAAACTTTCATTCCGTATTCTAGAGTTTGGCTATTGGTTACCTATTGTCTGAAGTTGGTAATATCATCTCGTTTTCTTGAGTTTGGTTATTGGTTTCGGTTTGGCACACATTCTATCGAGCACTCTATTTTTCCATATCATTTTCGTTTTCCCATGTGCAGAACAAGTCCAATAGCTCATGATGACCCTTGTCATATGCTTCTGGGACTTGGACCGAGGATTGGGAGCTAATTGCTAAACATGATCCCCCACTTTACACGTTGTTACTTTCATTTTTATTTTTGTTAAATGGACCAAAAAAAATGCATTTTTTTTTACCTTCAATTTTTTGTTTTATTTTCTTCGAGATATAATCGTTTACTATTTTATATCTCACATTTCTTAAAATAAAAAATAAAAAATAAAAAAAATAGAGCATATCCTACAGTCTTAAAAGGAAATCTATCATATATTTTGAATTTCTGACAATTATACATTGAAATTTCAAATTCATGTTAAAATTGTATTTTTTGATTTTGACTCCTAATTTAACAAATACACACTTTGTAGCTTTATATAAAAAGCATTATTTACATAATTTTACCTTTTAGTTTTAATGATTTCTCATTTATCCACCGATTTTTAGAAACTATGATAATATATCCTTTAAATTTGAAATACTTGTTTCAACTTTATCCTTCATAGGCTTTGTGGATGGAGAAACAAGGGGAAACAACAAAAATTCCCTTTATTAGGCCGAGTTTATGTTTGACAAAAATACTTTTCTTAGGAAAAACTTTTTGAATAATTTGAAAACATAAAACTCATGGTCTTTTTTGAAAGTTTATATTTTGTTTTGTTTTTTTTCCTACACTTTGTTATTATCGTTTTTTTTTTTTTTAAGTTATGTATCAATTATTAACGTTCATGGAGACCTAATATCTATGTAATATGTATTATGTTTAAGACAAAATGAAACAACTAAATTTGAATAATTTTAGAGATACCAACTCTAATTTTAATTTTTAAATACCAGTCTATGTATTATGTGATTTGTCACTCTTTTATCAATAGTTAATATCAACTTGTTTTATCCATAGTTGATACCAATCTAAGTTCCGATCGTTTCATTTTCATATTAGAATGAAAATGGCGTTCGACGACCACATTCCAAGTTGAAATTTCATTTTCTTTTTAGAATCAAAATCAAAATGAGGCTCATCTTTTAGATTCCTTCATTTTAACAATTTCAATTTCGTTTGAAACCTGTTTTGCAAAATAATATTTTCGGATTCAAAATTTCTCTCTTTTACTCAAGTTTTAAAATGTCATCACTCATGACTTTGTTTCATCTCTGAGTAAATACTTTTTTTTTTTTTAGCATGTTCATACTGGAAAGAGGAACAAATCCGTTTATATACCCTTAAAAATATGCTAAGATTTTGTTAGATTTGTAGGAAAATTATCTTTTCAAATGATTATTCTCAACATCTATTCAAATATCATTTCAAACATTATTCACTTTTCATTATGCCAAACACCGTTTCATAACCAAAACAAAAATTACTTCTTATTTCATAACAAAAGTGCTTTTTCATCTCATAATAAATTAAGTGAAACTTACTGATTAAACGAACCCTTTTTATCTACATTTGTACTAAAAAAGTAAATTAAAAATAGGTAGCCACATGATCCCTATATGCCGTTTGCAACAGGAAAGATACGCAGTTGCACACCAGACATTTAAAGGGCCTTCTCAATTTGTAGATATATAGAGTTATCATCCAACCTTTTATAGAAATAAATTAAATAAAACAGGACGGTTGCCCAAATATAGATATACGTATAAGTGTGTGTGTGTGTGTGTATATATATATATATAAGCGGGATAGTATAAAAATTAATATCCAAATGAATAAATAAAAATCGTACTTATTCCTAAATATTGGATCATGACTTCTTGACCAGGATTATCTAAAGAAGATAATCAAGAAATCCTGAAAAGCAAACTTGTATTTACTATTATGTCTATTGCTACTTTATTTAGCAATTGAAAAACTGATGGATGCTTACAACTGTGGAATGCGAAAGAAAGGAATTTAGTTTAGAAGTGTTATACATATATATATATATATATATATGTTTTTATAAATGTGTATGTGTGTGTGTGTGTGTGTGTGTGTGTGTGTGTATTGAAAGGGAGAGGTGTGATTATATATGCATACATATAAAGACTACTTAATTATCTAGTCGACGAAATATATTCATAGCATTTCTTGGAAAGAAAATATGAGTTGGTATTAATCCCAAAAAAAAAAAAAAAAAAAAAACTTTTAGAAAATAATGAATTGATCCAGATTCAGTATTATGGTAAAACACCAATTATGGAATAAAAGCAAAAAATTTAAAATAAATCAAGAAATGCTAAATAAGAAATAGGACAATTTACATTTTTTCCCTCGAACTTTAGGCTTTGTTACAAATTAATGTCCCCTGAACTTTAATTTTAACATTTTTCCCCCTGAACTTTGTAAAACTTTGCAAATTTTCCCCTTCAATTAATTATTTGACAAAAATATACACATAACACTCGTTTGAAGTATGAGTTACAGATATTAAATAAGAAACACTTATAATTAAGTTAAAAAAGTAAATGTTTAGGGTTGATTGTCATTTTTTTCTTATATTTCGCTCTTATAGATAACTTCGTTATTTTACTTTTAATAAGGGTAATGGGTGTTAGGAGTACTATCAATGTTTGTCATTTCATGATTCTATACTTAATACCCCAAATTGATGCTTTCAACTAGTGTTAGATGTATTTTTTCGTCAAAAATTTAATTGAGTGGGAAAATTCGTAAACTTTTCCAAAGTTCAGGAAAAAAGAATATTACAAATTGAAGTTCGAGGGACATTTTGTGACAAGACCTAAAGTTCAAGGGAAAATGTGTAATTTGTCCTAAGAAATACATATATTTGAGTTCTATATCTTTCTTTGAAATTTGAATTGAAATAAAAAATCAAGGGCAGAGAGTAGTCCATAAACAATTGGTTCACATCTAAACTATCATACGACATGTTGTTTTTCAAAAGCAAAAATTTGCTGTCGTTTAAATGACGTTGTCGTTTACTTGGGTACTTGCTTATAAACGACACCAAACTTTTGCTTTAGACGAAAATGAGAAACTTCATTCCAAAGTGGTCATGATCAGGTGCGTTATTTAATGTACACAATAAACAAGACCCTAAGAGGACCCCTGTGCCTTAACAACCAAAACACCTGATCGGGAAAAACATATAACAACAAAAACAAAGGCAGAAAACTAACTAATTTTACTTTAATGTGAACAAAATAATAAGAATTCACATATCATATCGATTGGCACTTATTAAATATGTCACGGTTATAATTGAAGTCCCTAGTATTATTCTTCTAGCAATCCAAAAATTAATCTTACTGCTTGTTGGCTACGGTTTTGGCCGAAATTTTACTATCAGCACCTTTTGTTGTAGTACTGTAAGTCAAATCTAGTCAGCTTGTATGATAAATATCCTTGATATGATTGTAAGAGAGCAGCATTGGTGTGGCCTCCTTTGTTGATGACTTCTTCACAATTTAAGTTCTGATCAATTGGAATCTTCTTCAAGGCGTGCTTCCAACATTTCATACGTCCATGCGGGCAGTACTTCACAGTCCGCTTCCATCGACACACTCTCTTATAAAATTCCTATAATCGAAACGAGAAAACCCCTCACTATTATAGTAAATTCATTTCATGGCACTGTAAACATCGAAAGAATATGTATAACAAACATAATTGTTAATAATTAGTACCTTAACGAAGTTGGTATTGTGAGATGATGATGATGATGCTATATAAATCGCTTCCCAATTGGGACTTATCTGGCCTTTGAATAAACAATCTACGACCCAATCTTCACATCTTGATGATGAACTAATTGTCACTTCTAACTTCTGAGATTCATGTACTCAACGTTGCGTATAATGTTGTTTAATAGTATATCACTGAAATCCTCATGGAGGATCAAACAGTTCTGCATAAAATAGAATGCAAATAGTAAAAGTGGAAGTGATGTTATTAAATCGTAAAGTAATGGAAAAAAACTTACAAGAAAAAAATTTTTAGTAATAACCAAGGATAAGCATATACCTGATTTTGCAACTGCCTGCATAGAAGAGTCATGCTCATATCTTTAATATGATAGTTTTTGGCAAACAACTGCTTCAATTTCGACAATAAAAGAGGAATATTGTTACGTTCTTTTTCAAGGTGAAAACAGAATTGCACTTGTGATAAATTATTTGATGCGGGCAGAGAATAGAAAGGATGCTTAGTACCAATGAACTTCACCGATTGCAAGTTTGGAGCATTAATCACGGTGTTGTCGTTGAAGCTTGTGCAACTTCTCATGACTAATTTTCTGATACTTGGGCGAGAAATCTTTAAAGCTGTCTTTTTAGGTGCAGGATAAACGTCGAAAAGATCCAAAAGCTGAAGGGAAACAAACCTAGAAACCATAGTTTGAAGCCAAATTTTAATTGGAAATTTGATTTTGTGCAATTTTAGTTGCTTCAAACTCTTTTCACAGGCGGCTAACTTAATCTCATAATTGTAAGGTGTCCCCAATACTAACATGCCAGAAAATGAAAAATCTCGAAGATTCGGTGCTGTTATGTCAACCCTTCTGAGAGAGCCACAGGAACGGATTGAAACACTTGTGATCTTGACTAGACCTGAAATCTGAAGACATTCTAACCGATCACAAGCAATGAGACTCAAGCTCTTGAGGAAAGGAGAGCCAGAGAGGAATGTTTTGCGGATAATATCTGAATTTAATTGTGTATCTTTCAAGCTGAGATTTTGTAGGCTCGGGAACTTGATGTTTTCGGAAGAAATAATATTCTCAAACGTGCAATTACACAAAATTTAATGTGGTGAGTGTGTTTGAAGCACGCAAGTTCAGAGGAAAGTAGCTCTTCTTCAAATTATAAGCGGAGATTTTGAGTTCTTTGAGGTTGTTACCTGGGGCAAATACAAAGTTTATCCACTCCTTCATTGATGAAGATAATGTTTGAGGGTCAAGGTTGTCGGCCGAGGCCGTTGAGATTGTCAACTTTTCCACTCGAAGACCTAGGCGAATATAGCTTTTTAGGGTTTTCCACATGAATCCCAGGAACTTTTCTCCAGGCCTGATGAGATGTTGATCTAGATCCACTCTGGAGCGCGAATCCCATACGCTTTTCCATGACTTTGATAGGACGCTTGTTCGAGCTCCTTCGAGCTCCTTCTTTTGCAAGAAGGAAATAGAGTATGTGATCAATGAGATCTTTTGGCAATTTTGTCAAAAAATCCATCGCGACTTTCAATGCAAAAAGTCTATATTTGTGGATTCAAAGTAAAATACAACTATCAAATTCGAGGGGCTGCAAGTATAGCTTAGTCGTAATACCACAACTAACTCTACATAAAGGTGTAGAGTTCGAATCCCTTTACCCTCTAGCTCATAAAAAATATATATATATATATACTCTCTAGCTCATTAAATATATATATATATATATCAAATTCCAATCAATATATATAGAGTTAAAAGAGTTATCCAAACTTTTTATAACAATAAAAAATAATAATAATAAAAAAGGAGAGTTGCCCAAACATAATCGGGAAATTAAATAATCAACACAAGATATACAAATATGCTTTCTCTTCAAAAATAGTGGATTTATCCATCATGATTATCTAAAGAAGATATTCAGATACTGAAAAGGAAAATCGTGCATATCCAATTGCTTACGTTTGAAAAAATTAGTCTGATATTAATTTACCCTACTGATATAAAAACACGCGTACCTTAATATTATTGGCAACCCTATTTAAATGTAAATATGTTATCGTTAAAAAGTAGTTGAGAGTAGTACTCACCCAATTTAATCCAAGATAACCAATTCGATGGGTTCAATTTTAGCAATCCACTCTAAACCTATTCACATCAAAAGTTTTCATTTTTTTTTTTTTAGTAAATATAACTTAAATAGATATATTCATTAGTTTTTCTGATGAATTATGTCTTACTTCAAATTTGCATTTTGGTCTTTAATTTTTTTATTTACTTAAAACGTATTTACGAAGAAATGACTAGATTTTAACTTCGCCAACTTGATTTGAATAATGACTGGTAAATTTTATTTTATTATTGTATTTCTTATTAAAAATTTGATGATTAGGATTTTATTATTTTTATAATTTCGAACCTGCTTAACCCATTCAAATCATCTTGACTTTAAAATATTGGATGGACTGATTTTTAAATTTTGGATTGATTGTGTAGGTCAAATTTTTTTTTAGCCCGCCAAATATATACGTGAATTGAAAATTCTGAATCAACCCGAGTTTCAATTGGATGAGCTGAATTTAAATTTGGAGAAAAAAATAAATAGCATTTTTATGAAAATAATTGAAGTAAATAACATGTTTTAAAAATATTTTGAGTAAATAGCAGTAAATAAAAAATTCACTAAATAAATAGGTCATTTCTTTTCTTCATGTAAAAATTCTATTTACCTAGTAATTTACTTTTTACCTAGCAAATTTTCTATTTTACCAAATAAACATTTACTTTAAATATTTTATAACATTGATATTAAGTACTTCAATTATTTTCGTAAATAATGTTATTTATACTACAATTTCACTTTTAAATTTTGGATTGATTGGGTAGGTTTCAACCCACCCAAATTTGGCTCGAAATATCCCAAACCAACATGAAGGTTTAATTGGAAGGGCTGAATTTAAATTTTGAATTGCTTGGGTAGGTCAAAATTTTTTTCAACCCACCCAAATTCGATTTGGTGATGGATTGAAAAATCTCAAAAATCAACTCAATCGACCCGAAATTCACACCTGGAGAGAGCGAGAATTGTGCTAAAAGGTTACAGTTTACTGTAAAGTTTAGGGTACATATAGATCTGACTTAAGGCAATTTGCTCATCGTTGTTCAAAGTGGCAGAAAACACATACTTTGCACATCCGAGAGAGCAATTTATTTTGTGGATTTGAGGACGTTATCTTTTGTTTTGAGCCTGGCTCGGGAAGTTTTTCAAGTGTCATTCATAATTAATTACAAGCCATAATGTGCCAAAATTGATCATCCATCATAAATAGTTGCTTATCATTTTTATTGTTTGATCGAACCTGAGAAACTTCATTAATCCAAAAGAGCCTGGAAAGTGGGTAACTCTAATGTACACAACAAACCAGATTCTAGGGAGAAAACAAAACCAAATCACTAAACATATAATCAAGAGAGCACATATTTTTTGCTACAATTTTGGCCAAAATTTTATTCTCGGCTCCTTTTCTTGTTGAACGAAGAGTAAATTCTAGTGTGCTTATACGATAATGCTTGATATGCTTGTACAAAAGGAGCGCCGATGTTGTGCTGATCTCCAACAGTATTAAGGACTTGTTCCAAATTCAGGCTCTCAATTTTAACGTCCTTCAAGCCGTGCTTCCAACGGTTGAAGTTTTGAAGTTCATTCTTTGAACAACATCTCTTGGTCCTTTTCCATCGACACAAGTCCTGTATGTAATCAAGGGAAGAAAAAACAATCATTCGGGAGACAAATCATAATCAAAATTATGGTTAAAATAATTTTGGTGCGTTAAATGTATATGATGGAGATAATTGTAAATATAGCAAGTACCTTTATAACGTTGGTGTCGCGCAATGATGATGGCGATGCAATATAAAGCGCTTTGTAAGGCCAGAACAAGCGTTGTCCCCAAGCTTCACAGCTCAAAATTGGCTTAACAGTTACTTGTACCATGAAATTTTGATCGAACTTAAGGTTGTGTACTATGTTCTCCAACAGTGAATAATTGAAGTCCTTATGGAGGATCAAATGATTCTGTACGTATGAAAACCAGAATGCACACAAGTTACAGAAAAAAAAAAAAAAAAAAAATTGTGAAGTATTTAAAGAATAATGATTATGATAACTATAACAAAAAGGACAACAATAACCACCGACAAGAAAAATAAGAGAAGCCATAAAGAGATCAAAGAAAAACAACAACAACAACAAACGATGATAATAGGGTATACCTGCCCATACTTTCGATATAAGTAATGCTCGCATGAAATAGCCATCTTTACATCTTTAATATGACTGATTTTGGTAAATAATTCCTTCAAATTGTGCAACCAGAGCGCATGAGGGTAGCTTTTTACAAGGAAAATAGAGAATTGCACCTGTGATAAATTATTCGACGTGGGCAGATAATAGAAAGGATACTTATTGTATGTGAAATTCACAGAACACAAGTTAGGAGCAACAATCGTGGTCTCGTCATTGAAGCTTCTACAAGCTCTCATGACTAATTTTCTTAGACTCGGGCTGGAAATCTTTAGAGCTTCCTGATCATTAGCATTATCGACATTCCAGAGATCCAAAAGGTCAAGGGAAACAAACCTAGAAACCATAGTTTCAAGCCAGCAGTTATTTGGCAGTTTGATTGTTTGCAATTTTAGTTGTTTCAAACTCTCTTCACAAGCTGCTAACTTAATCTCATTCTTGCAAGTACTCCATAATACAAAATCGCCACAAAACGAGAAATCATGGAGATTCGACGCTTCCCTTTTGAGAGATCGACAATTATGGACCGAAATGCTTTGTGATCCTAACTAAACCGGAAACCTCAAGACTTTTTAGCCCATGACAATCGCTAAGGCTTTGTTTGGTAACAAAGTTTAACTCCAACTAAACTGTATTTTTTCATCACATTTTTTGTCTTTTTCTATACGGTCAACAAAATTTATAACTACTTTATAAAAATTCAACTCATCTCAAACTTAAAAATTTCATTTCACCTCAAACTCAACTCATTCACCAAACAGATCCTAAGACTCAAAGCTCTGCCGGAAAGGAATGTTTTGTGGATTGCATTGGAATTTAGAGTTATAGCTTTTAGGGTGAGATTTTGGAGGCTTGTGAACTTGATGTTTTCGGAAATATTGTCGAACTTGTATACACGCAAATCCAATGTGGTTCGTGTGTTTGAAGCATGCAAGTTCAAATTAGGGAGGTCGCTTTTCTTCAAATTTTAAGCCGAGATTTTTAGTTCTCTGAGGTTGTTACCTGGGGGAAAAAACAAAGTCTATCCACTGCTTCGTTGAAGACAATATTTGTTCGTCGCATTCGAAGGTCTGCAATGTCAAATTTTCGACTCCGAGACCTCGATGAACATAACTTTCCAAGGTTTTTCTCATGAATTCCAGGTACTTGTCTTTGTCATGCTTTGAAGATCTCTACAGTTAGATGCACTGTGGAGCGTGAATCCCATGCGCTTTTCCATGACTTTGAAAGGACGCTTGTTCGAGCTGCTTCCTTTCTTGGAAGGAAATAAAATATGCAATGAATAATGTGTTCTGGCAATTCTGAGATTAAATCCGTAGCCATGGGTGATGGTGAAACCCTGCGCCTCTCTATTTCCTTCAAATGTGATACATATATATATATATATATATATATAGCAAGATTTCAGGGATCACGTTTACAACAAATTTGAGTAGAAACAAAGGATATTATTTGCCCTAACATAATCGGGAAAGTATATATATATATATTTGAATTTAATAGTAAATTATTCGAAAGTATAAGTTAATGAGAAGGATTTTCATAATAAGAAACCAAAAAGGCATTCGTATTTCTTTTTTATTTCTTTTTAATTCAAAATTCAAACTACACCACGCTATTCAAATAATCATACTCCTCTTTTTTTTTTTTTTTTTTTTTGTAATTATAATCATACTCCTTTTCAAAATAAATAAACAAATAAAGAATCGTACTCAATCCAACTAGTTTCCCTTTTAGTATTTCATTGAAAAAGTAAAATATTTAGAGCAATACCCAAAAAAAAAAAAAAAAAAAAAAACAGAATTACTAGCTAAATAGTGCATCTAAAACTAGTGTGCGCTCGGTGTTACACCAACCTCAGTTTTTTTTTAATCGAAAATTGACTATAATATTACTGGCAAGATAAAATCATTATAAAAAACTATTGGGTAGAGAGAGACGAGAAAGGTTTTTAGGTTAAAAAAAAAAAAAGATTAATCTGTTTAATTTACTGTCCAGATTCTTGTAATTCTTTTGATTTGAACTGCAAAATTTGAACCGAACGATGATTTGAATTTGAATTAGTATTTGTAACACTGTTTGTATTATTTTCTACTATTGCAATTAAAAAATGTCAGTAATTAGTAAAAGAAAAATACTAAAATACCAGTTATAATCCAAATTTTTGAATGTTAATTTATATGTCACACGAGTTGTTATTTTTTATTGTTAATGTTTCATTTGGCATTTCAACTCACCTTCAACTAAATTTTACTTTTTCATATCAATTTTTGTCTTTTTCTAAAAAGTCAACAAACTTTAACTTAAAAATTTTATCTCTAACCGACAAACTAAATACAAGCTAAGTGTTTAAAAGATAACTACATCAAATATATACCAACAAAAAGATAATAACATACTACTCACAATGGTCATTGCTGAAGTCCGGGGTCGTTTGTTTTTTTCATTTGTTGTTGTTTATGAAGTTGTTGCTACTCTAAGGGTGTCGTCGTTTTCAGAATGTTACCTTTCCTATCTGTTATCGTTTCAAAGTTTTGTGTCGTTTGGTCCGATAGTTGTCATTTTCTCAAAACAAGTCCAATCTTCGCCTAGTCTTTGCACATTCGACCAAAATTTGATTTTGCCCCTGTGATCGTTTTAGAAAGCTGGCATTATTATCGTACTAATTAATTTCATGTAAAATCTAAAAGTAATTTCACATCCTAATTCATTAAAATGTGAAAAATTTGAATCCCTCAACCCTAAGTTAAAAAAAAAAAAAAAGTTATCAATCTATTCCCTCATAAGAAAACGAACGCAAAAGGCTTTCATTTATTACGTGTTCAAATCAATACGTGGATATCAAAAGACTTTATAGTAATTTTATATCTGATTTTACTATAAGAAATGATGAAAATATTGATATCGATACAACTATCGACCGGATTTACAGAAATATCGACGGATATTATCGATATCAATGTCGATATCAGTAAAAATAAGGAAAATGATGGATATTTGCATAAAATCTTTGAAATTTCAAGTGAAGTTATAAGAAATGAAAAAGAATTAAATAATACATAAATTTATCTATTCTTTACTATAAAATTATGTAAATTTTTTAATATTTGTAAAGTGCAATTTGTAAAAAAACGATTACTTATTAAAAAAGAAACATAAATTGAAAGAATAACAATTTCATTATGTATAAATTTCAGAATCTCATGACATTTTACATAACAATAAAAGCAGACAAGGTCTATAATTAATATAAACAATATAATATTCAAGACTAAAATGAACTCCTTTGAGGTTCAAAGCATAACTTTGCAAACTATCCAGATCTAAATAATAGTTTTACTAAAAATAATGCTTGAATTATTCTGAAAATAGTTATTCAAATATTATATGTATGATGATTGATTTTTTTCCACTGAAGCTCTAAAAAACCCAAGAAGGTGGATATTGTTCGTGAGCATGCAAAGTTATGTCATATGACATTTGGGGAGAAAGATAGTAAAAAAATGACATAACCACTTTAATTTTCTTTTCACATGCTTAAATTCCTGACATTAGTTTTCTTCTTTAAAATAAGATGTCTGACTATTTTTTGGCAATGTAGTTGTATTCATGGCTGGAAAGTATCAGTTCCCAAAAGCAAATAATTCATGTGAAGAGAAAAAATTTTCCTTTTGTTTCTTTTTAAAGTCTTTTTCTTCATTTTCATAAACATAGAAATCAATAGATATTTGATAAATATATCTATTGAAATATCCGGATAAAATTCATATATATCCAAATATTCCGGTTAAATTGTGAAGCAAGATAACATATATTGATATGTTACGGAAATTTTCCGAAAACTGTTGATATCGGATGGATATTCCATTAAGAAATATCTTGACTTCCTATATATGTATCGAAGGTCTTCATTTATAGATAATTTTAGGGAAATATCAACACAGTTGTCGATATTTTCATCATTGACTATAAGACAAGGGTTTGAATCTCCCCACCCACCCCAATTCAAAATAGAGGGGGGGGGGGGCGGGGGGAGTGAGCGCTAATACATGAATTAAAAGTGGGGATAATGATTGGAAATCTGAGAGAAAATTAAAACAGAGATCCAATATCTGAAAGAAGCTGAGGTTTGTAAAACATTTACGATAAAGATAAAGACCAAATATATATATATATATATATATATATATCTACTTTTATTCTAAAACCAAACCTCCGTTTTTATCTTCTTTGCTCTTTTATTATTTTCTCAGTTTTGCACTTGGTATATCTCACATGAACCACATGCATTGCTCTCTGTCATTCTCTTGATTATTTATGATTTTGTTATTTGTTTAATTTTCCTATCAAATGTTTTGGTTGAACTGGGTTCGACTCTCTAATCCATGGATGCCAACTTTTTTTTTTTTTAATTCATTTAGGCAATAATTTTCCTGGTATAGAATATATTTGCAGAGAAACAGATTACAAATTTATTTATTTATTTATTTTTTTTTTGTAAACAATGAAAAAACCAATCATAGGATAGTCACGAACCTAATGCAGAAAATGGCTCGGTCAAACTGGCAGGCATGAAACGATCTTTGGTTGGGTTGAGATTCACAACCACAAACGACAAAATTAAGCTACATCACGATGGACGTTTAAGTTGTTATTTATCTGTTATGGTTCACTTGGAACTTCAGAAGTTATCAAATTGCTAGCTAGGTTAGTTATTGAACAGAACTATTAGCTTAAAAATATTGCTGGAGAAATGTTACAGATAACTACTTGATAAAATCAAAAAGAAAACCGTATCGTATCATATTGTACCAGATAACTACTTGGACTGTCTACTCCTTAACGATATGAAGAACAAATTCTCTTATTTGTGCATCTCTGTTCAAATTTGCAGAACATTATTGCAGAATGGATTACAAAGTTGAACAATGGAGATTGGCAAATGGATATAATGTTCGTGTTCCTTCTCTTCTTTCTTTTTGATTTTATCAAGAAATTAGCTGGTAGCATTCTACTGCACTATTTTTAAGCTAATGGTTCTGTTCAATAACTAACCTAGCTAGCAATTTGATAACTTCTGAAGTTCCAAGTGAATCGTAACAGATATTTGAACAACATAAACGTCCATTGTAATGAGTTTAATTTTGTGTTTTATGGTTGTAAATCTCAACCCAACCAAAGGTCATATCAGGCCAGGCCGGCCGAGCCATTCTCAGCATTAGGTTCTTGACTATCCTATGATTGATTCTTTCATTGTTTAGAAAAAATCTGTAGTCTGTTTCTCTGCAAGTATGTTCTATACCAAGAAAGTTATTGCCCAAATGAATAAACAAATAAAAGCTTACGGCATCCATAGAGTAGAGAGTCGAGACTAGTTCAACAAAAACGGTTGATAGGGAAATTAAACAAAATCATATATAATAAAGAGAATGACATAAAGCAATGTTGTGAGCCATGCATATGTGGTTCATGTGAGATATACCCAATGCAAAATTGAGAAAAGAATAGAAGATCGAAAAAAGAGAGAAACGGAGGCTGGCTGGGGTTCCACATTATTGCAATTTGCTTAATTAAAATACATTAGAAAGAAGGTAATTAGTTTATATAGACCTCCAAGCAAATAATAAAAGACAAAATATACCCATATCAATAAATAAAATAAATAAACCTAATAATAAATTTCAATATAGTAATCCTAATATAATTCTTAACCGTTCAGAAAAGATCCAAGATTAATCCCAGCAATGCAATTAAGAGAGTTTATTGTAGTTAATTCTAACGAGCTTGTATGTTGATACTTGATATGCCTGTTAAAAAGTATTATGGATGCTATTCTGGCCTCCAATGTTACTAATGTCCTGTTCCAAATTCAGTCTCTCAATTTGCAAGTCCTTGAACGCATGCTCCAACGTGTGCTTCCAACGTTTTCTACGATTTTGGCAGCACCTCACTGTCTTTCTCCATCTATGGACGTTCTCAGTAAACTCCTGTTTATATTTAGTGTCAACCAAAGCGTAAAAAAATAATTATTCCAATCCAGAGAAAAACCATCATGATTCATTCTAGGACTAAATTATTTTGGAATTACAGTAAACGTTGATTTGGGTGGAATTAAATTTAACAAAGAATTTGTAGTTGTAGTACACACCTTTATAAATTTGGTTTTGAGAACAGATGATGATGCTATGTAAATATCCCAAGGGCGCCATTCGCGAAATAGACAATTGACCATATCTTTACCACTCAAAGATGGCTTATTGATAGTAAATAGTAACCTCTTATTGAGATTCGGATCCTTATGAAGGTTGCGTACTATATTGCAAAACAGTAAATAATTGAAATCCTTATGGAAGATCAAACTAACCTGCATAAAACCAAGAGGCATAATCTATGTAAGTATACGAGAGAGGCCTGATGTTAGGATCGGAAATTAATACAAGAAAAACATAAAATTAAAAGAAAAAAAAAATCTAATACCTTTCTGCAGTTAACAACTGTCATTCTCACATCTTTAAAATGTTTAGTTTTGGAGAATAAATATTCCTCCAACATTTGCATCCAAAGATCATTAACAGGTTGGTTTGAAAGGGGAGAATAAGAGAATTTCACTTGTGATAACTTATTTGATTTGGGCAGAGAATAGAAAGGATAGCTATTGTCCATGAACTCCACAAAACGCAAGTTTGGAGCGTTAATTACGGAATCCCTACTGAAGCTTCGACAATCTTTGATGACTAATTTCCTCAGGCTTGGGCTAGAAATCTCTATGTGAGTAATCCAAAGGTAGCTAAGATACAAAATCTGAAGGGAAACAAACCTAGAAACCATAGTTTGAAGCCAATCATGATTTGGCAATTTGATGCTGCTCAGTTTTAGTTGCTTCAAACTCTCATCACAACCGGCTAAGGTAATCTCAGGCCACTCCGATATTGACGAGCCAGAAACTGAAACAGCTTGGAGATTTGGCGCTTGTATATCAACCCTTTTGAGCGACTTACATGTGTCGACCGAAATGATTTTGATCCCAGCTAGACCTGATACCTTGAGACTTTCTAGCCCATGACATAGAAAGAGACTCAAGCACTTGAGCAAAGGAGAGCCAGAGAGGAATGTTTTGTGGATAATATCTGAAGTTAATGATGATATTCGTATCAAGAAGAGTTTCTCGAGGCTCGGAAACTTGATGTTTTCAGAAATATTCCCAAACTTGCATTCAGACAAATATAATGTGGTTAGTGTGTTTGAAGGATGCAAGTTTACGGCGAAGTCTCTGCTATGACTGACTTTTAGTTGTCTGAGGTTGTTACCAGCGGCAAATACAAATTCTATACACTGCTTGGTTAAATCGAAAATTTGATATTCAATGACGTCCCTCGGGAATGGTGTTTGCAAGGATAGAGTCAAATCCTTCACTTGAAGACGTAGATGAGCGTACCTTTCCAAGGTTGTATTCATGATTTGCAGTAACTTATCAGACTTGAGTTTGTCTATATCGAGAACCACCGTGGAGCGTGAATCCCATGCGCTTTTCCATGACTTTGAGAGGACGGTTGTTCGAGCTGCTGTCCTTGTGGGAAGGAAATCTAGTATGCGATGAATGAGGTTTTGTGGCAATTCTGAAAACAAATCCCTGTTGGTCATGGTGATTCTAATTAACAGAACCCTAATAGTGTAATTATCATCCCAACAAATACATATATATAATATATATGTATAATGTGTGTGTAAGACGCCGGGACCAAATTTACGAGCAAAGGGATAACTTCTAGTCTCTAGTCTAGCGAGAGAATAATTCTTCAAGGATGGCTAATGAGTAACATAAATTGAAGAAAACTTTAGATATATTTATATGCGGTCATCTCAGCTTTTTTTTTTTTTTTTTTAGAAAATAATAATAATAAAAACAAAAATGGACAGTTACCCTAACGTAAATCCGGAAATTAGTCTCCTTCAAAAAAAAAAAAAAAAAAATCCGGAAATTAGTAAATAATAGACACGAGTCACTAAATAAAAAATATGGTTTTATTCGTAAAACATAGAGGTTTTAATCATGATTATTTGAAGAATACAATGAGATAAACTTGTATTTAAATTTCTTTCCAAAAAAAGAAAAAGAAACTTGTATTTTAAATTTCAAACTAACCGCGGCATTCATGTCATATTCAGTAGTTTCCTGTTTCCCTATAATCTTTTTTTTTTTTTTGAAAAAGAGTAAAAATGGGGAATTTTACAACGGAACCCTTTTGCTTTCCCCAAAAATGGACTAAAATTTTTTTGGCCATTAGATCAAAGTTTGAGGGCTAAAAAAAGCTAAAGGTCATCTAATTAAAATAAATCCTTCCACATACAATTCACCTCATTTTTCTCTAAAAAAAAAAGAAAAAAAAGGCCTTGGACTCGCCCTTCCGGCGAAAGAAGCCGGCAACTTTGATTCGCCTTTCTCCCCTCGTCGTCGCCTCAGCTTCAAGCTCCTCCAGATCGAGATTGAGATGGGTTAAGGGTGGTCACCGTCCCCCATGGGCACAAAAATTCGGCGAGCCCACGACAGAGGGTCTCGCCCAAGTGGCCAATGACAAGGCTCGGTGATGGACGTGGAGGGGCGACGGCGACGAGGTTGGGAAGGTCGAGTGGCGGGCAAGGTTTGACCCACGACTGACGGCGGGTATCAAACGGTGGTGAGGGGAGATTTCCGCTCTGCTGGCTTGTAGATCTGTGGCTGCGATTGCGAGCAAGTCGCGATTTCGGCAATGGTGGGTCGAGCTGGGCAGGGGTTGGAGGGGGTTGGGTGCTTGTCGGCGTTCTCACCATCTTGGGCTTGGGCGCTCGCCGTCGTCGTCGTCGTCGTCGGAGGAGGAGGAGGAGGAGGAGGAGGGTGAGGAATGGTGAGGAAAGTTTTTTTTTTTGAAGTACAATAACATGTTGTAACTTACACCATAATTTGATATATCATAATAATTTAACCATTTTCATTCGTTGGATTTTATTTTATTGATGGAGGAAATTTTTTTTTACATCACTGTAGAAAACCGCATAAAAAATAGGGTAAAACTAAAATAAGACCTTCCTTTAAATAAAAAAAAAAAAAATGGGACTAGTGACTTTACCCCTGACCATTAAATCATTTTAAACGGTAAAAATTAAAAAGATTCATAAAAAAAAAAAAAAAAAAAAAACCATTACACCAAATTATTATTTTTACAAAACATTTCAAAAAAAAAAAAAAACAAAACAAAACAAAAGAAAAGAAAAGAAAAGAAAAAGAAAAACTTGCAAGCCACTCCCCCCACCGGCAGTCATCTCCACCGAGCCACCTTGATGGCTCCCGAAGCGAACCCGGCGAGGCCATAGTGGCGACGGCGCCGGCGTTCTCAATCGTGGGCCGCCCACCCCATGTCGCCCACTGCCTGAATCGAGACCTCGCGTCGACGCTGTCGGCTTGGCGTTCGTTCTCGATGGTAGCAACTCGAAGCCACAACCACCGTCTCTGTGCACCACTAGGAGCCCCAGGCGAAGGCAGAGAAGGTCAGTGGACTCACTGGCTCAGCCGGACTCGCCAGCTTTCTTCCTCATCTCCGATCAGCGTGAATCGACAGATCCAATGGAGGGGAAGGCACCAGCGAGTTGCAGTGGCCTCCATGGCCGTGAATTGCACCGAAGAAGATGGCGAAGGAGAGGAGGTCGGCGTGAGGTCACGTTGGGTGTCGAGCGTGCAGAGGGTGGCAGCGTGGAAGACGCCGGAGCAATGGAGATGGTGGAGAATTGGGTTTACTTTCTCTCTCTCTCTCTTTTTTTTTTTTTTGGGTAATTGTGTACGGGCATAATCAGACTTAGTAGGATGCACGATAAATTTTTGTGAGCAAACAACATCTCAAACGTTGAAATGAAAGCTGATGACTAAAAATGCTTTTCCCATTGTTGAAGTCATGAGATCTCATTGTAAAAGTCTCCTAAAAAATTAAAAAAGAACCGGGGAAAATTTTGTAAAGAGAAGAGAAAATATTTTAATTTGCTTAGCTATGGGTTAGTTTTATGAGAATAAGAGGACAAAGAAAAGACGATTAAATGTTATTACGATTTAAAATTGAAAAATTAAGATGAATGGTCTTTTTGGATTACCTATTAGATTTAGTAGAATCAATTCAATATTAATAAAATGTTCTTTTCAGTGATTTTTTTAATCATAATATATCAACTTTCTCTTCATTTGATATAAGCATACTTTTGGTATTATTAAAGTTGAATATCAAAATAAATAAATAAAAAAATGGGTGTAAAAAGAAATTTGAAGTGGTTGAATATTCTTTTATTTTTATAAAAATAGTTGGAGATAGTTTAGGAATATATAGGGGTGAGTGAAGTAATGAATCGGTTTAAATTTAAGAAGAGTGTGTATTTAGAAAGGAGATATGAAGAGTTAAAAAGGATATGCCAATAGAACCACCCTTTATCATTTTGAATCATGGTGATTTCTTTTATTTTCATAAATTAATGAAAAGAACCCTAATTTGGAATAAAATTCATTAATGATAATTCTATTTATACATTTATGGTTAGGAGGATTTTTTAGAATTAATCTATGAATGTTCAAGGACATTGAAGTAGATTTTCACATAAATTGCTTCTAGGGTCTTGAACTTCCCAACTCAAACCATGTTCTATAAAAGGACCATGTTAAAGTTGAAAAAACATGACGAACGTGAAACCCAATAACCATCAAAATGATTGGAAAAGAAAGAGATCAAGACCATTTCATTTCTGTAGATAAAAAAGATATGTCATTTAAAAAGAGTACAAAAAGATGAGTTCCATTTTGACGTAATAATTGGCATGGTAGTACTGTAAATAAATGATAAACAATATTCGATCATACTACGGGCCCTTTGCTTGCATTTGAAAGTTGAGCATGCCAATCGTCAAGGCGATTCTCGATCGTGTTAAATTCTCAATGGCAGTAGAGTTTGGTCAATGAATCAGCACCGGTGGTGAATAACCAGGGTTGCCTTGGATGGAACTTACAGTCCATCACACCTGAAAAGTGCACACCAAAATTCAAGATTTTGTATATGCATTGGCGAACGATTTTCTTATTCAAATACCAAATTTTGGCACTAACATAAGAATTTGGCATTACCATCGCATTATCAAAATTTTGCCTATACTAATTCTAAATGTTAGAAACATTTAAAACAACATTAAGCATTGAAGAACCAAGTAGACGAATGTGTCAAGTTATGATTTTCAGACTTTTTTGTTCACCAAATTTAGTATTAGCATTGACATTTGCGTTGCAGTTGATCCTACGTTCACTTTCATCAATCTCTCTCAACAGAAGATGGTTTAAATTGTAATTCTCACCTCCCCCGTTTGAGCTTTTATGTCCTCCGAGAATTTCCAACAGAATGATAAGAGGATTCTGGTTGAGATCTGAATAAACCATGCCATGGAAGACGCATGCAGTGCGATCATCAGAGCACGATGCAAATAGGGGATATGAACGATGGAAAGTGACACTGTTGAGGTCTTTAGGATGACACCTGTGAAAATGTTTCATAGCCACATTTGAGAAACATGTATCTTAAAGTAGGAGGCAAATGTAAATTGAAACAGATAAGGATCATTCTTCAGAGTTCTGTAAGGTTGAGATGAAAGGTCCGTGTCAAACCAGCACAACCTCCCTTCTCTGCTCCCTACAATCGCATCATCACCTGCCTCGAAAGTACAATAAGATAATCCTCTGATAACTCCCACAATTCATACAACACCTATCAGAAATATGAACTGCAAAGTAAGAAAATATAAGCTGGCAACCATAAAAAATAACTTGTTCTTGTCAGCAAATGAAGCATCAAAACCTACCAGCTGGATGAACTGAACATTTCTTTCTATTTCCCGCTATCCAGTCTGAGACATTTTACATTTCTTTCGTTCCACCAAGCGGTGAACGCGAACAATCTTTTTTCTTGCAATGAATATTTGTGAACGAATACGATGGAAAGTAGACGAGACCGGAAGCCCCCGTGTAACTTGATTGGAAATATTTGGGTTTCCTTCTTAGATATTTGATGAATTACATTAGCCCTCGATTCACCTAATAAACAAGTCAAAGAAACGGAATGCAAGATATCCAAAACCAATGGATGATTTTTCACGAAAATCATAATTAAAATGGACAGGAGTCAGCTAAAGAAACAAACAAACATCGCAGATGGGGACATATTACTTGTAAAGGATATCTTCTGGCAGAACTGCAGAAAGCTAGTCTCCTTTGCGATGCCAGTCTGCAGAAGATACAGTTTGAAAAACCCTGCAAAAGCAAGCATTTAGAAATCGATAGGAAAGCCTCCCATCAGCTTGAACTACTAGAGACTTTAAATAAGTCGGGTGATGGGGGTGTTTTAATCACGAGAAGTTCCATTACTCTTTCTTGTTCTTCTTCATTCCCTAATCCAGTGTTCAAGATAAGTACATCTGGTCCCCCGGGAAAAACACGACAACTTTAATTCTCAAACAAGCAGAACAATAACAGTAGATTTTTTTTTTTTCCTGGGTAATTGCTACTGATTTGAAATAGTCATCATTTTAGAACGATAGGTGCAGTCCAAACATAATCTCAGATACTAAAAAAACAAGAAATGCAATTAACTCAGCACCTGAAGCAATCTACTGTCCAGAAGGATTGACAAAAACAGACAGAACTGCATCTTTTTGACCTCTGTACTCGAGATAACATGTTGTAGGGTAAGGTCTACGACCCTTTTGACTTGGTGGCTTGGGTTTCAAGGATTCAGGGTTGAAGTTTATCTGGAACGTTAAGAAGAAAATTAGAATGATATTATAAGGATGTGGAAACCAAATCTCTTTCAAAAGCCAGCAAACAAAAATAAATAAATAAGCACTAGGGGGAGCTTCTCAAACATAGGACTTAATACTTACTCTCTTCTCTCGTTCTCATGGACACAAGCATAGATCCAGACATCGTTCCAAGGATTCCTTGACAGCATTTTCATATGCAGGGACATTTCTCAAGGATGTATATCTAACATAATAATGATAACAACTACGATGTTATAAGCTAAACTACCAAAGAAGAAGTAGACAATAATTTGATAAATGTTTGAGACATATGCACCTTACCTTTTAGGTATAAACTTCGTCGGTCTTCCTCATACATTAACTGATAAGAATTAAACTCTTCTTGTGTTTGGGATGTATTATTGTACGACTCCGTGTGGCCTGAAAGCAAAAGTTGTCACATTTTTTATCCCAAAAAATTTCACAAGTTTCATTACAAAATAAAATCCCAATCCTGAAAAACGGTCAGCATAACCTGGAAATTTCGGCTTTAGTGCAGGAATATACGCCAAATGCCCAGACTTTTCAGTCGCATGGGATTCATCTTCCCACAAGAGGTAGACATGGAGTTCTTTAAGATTGTCAAACTTAATTAACCCCTTACGAATAGCTTGACGAAGTGCAACAACATGTAGATACAAGCAAAAGTGCAGGGCATGAATTACCAAATCATGATTGGAAGTCCATTGATTGACCTATCCCATTAACCAACAGTTAACAAAGTTTGAATTGAAAACAACTTGAAAACTAATTGATTTATACAGAGAAACAATGAAAAAGGAAAATAAAACTCTACTTACTTCTATTGGATGAAACCATAAGATATCCCATGTGAATAACCAAGAAAATATATGATATCCGGAAAAATATAATCGTGAAGAAAATCATGAGAAATAATCATCTAAATACTGAAAACAGAGAAAAAAAGATACGAAAGTAATGAACTAAAAGATTAAAAATTCATATTTTAGTCTTCACTGAGATTTTTATGAAATAATAACAATAACAAAAAAACTTTTTTAGAAAGAATTTGATTGAGAAAATTAAGGTTCATCAAACAAATAACAGGAGGGATAAAATCATCATTAAATTTGAAAACAGAAAGAATCGTCAAAAGGACGAAAAGAATAGAGAAGATTGTCAGTACTTTTACTACCGATTCATTCTAAAAAAGATTGACAGAACATGGAACTACCTCCATGAAGAGCGTAACATCAGAAGACGTGTAAAACTACATTTAAAATCTAGCAAATTGAGGAATATCCACAACCGAGTGTCAGTTTCAATTTGATTACGACAAAGGGCCCGTTAATGGCACAATATGAGTTTTACCTGAAGGAATAAGTTTTACCTGAAGAGAATCCTACCTTCTCGACTGGACATACCCACTCACAGCCTTCACCGTTCCTTCTCAACTTGGTCACCAGTTATCATCACCTAGAATCAAATATCTTTATATAAGACACAGATTATATAGTGTCTATGCACTTTAATTATCAAAATCTTTCAAATATAGAGTGTCTGTGCACTATAATCGTCAAAAATTTTCAAATGTGCTAGTGTAATCATCAAAATCTTCAAATTCTTTGAGTGTGTGTGTGTGAGAGAGAAAAAAGGTGCTTACCAAGTTATGTGATGAACCCTTCAGTTCAGACAAGACAGTGGCTAAATCTGCTCTAATTGGACAATTAAATACCTGGAAAGCGTGAACAATCAATTGATAAGAAGAGATTGAAGAGTAACCATTCAACGAACATCAAAACTACATATGGCTATTATCAAAACATCACAACAAATCATTGATTGCCACAAAAACAGCTAATGCGATGTTGCTGTCTATTGCTTCCCTGTTGAAGCCTCTTTCTTCGCTAACCTTCAAACAATCAACAGAGAATTAACCAATAGAGCCTTAGAAAGAGAAAGAGCCAGATTGTTGAACAAGAAACAGAAGATATGTTATTTTACTTCAGAATCTGCCTTGCTTTCGAGAGTGAAAGGGACTTAAAATGGTTAAGCTTGAAAACCATGCATTAGCTTAAAGCATTACACTAATTATACAGCAAAACTAACAGAACTCGAATTCACATGCAATTCGAGGGCATTAGAAAGAAAGTCAAAATTAGAGAAAAGAGAGGGTTATGCTAGAATATTAAGCCCTATATCATTCCACTAAGCCAGTAAATAGTATAATTGGTTTAATCTCGTTAGATAAAGATGCAAGTCCTCAAAATCAAGATAGAACGAGCAGGAGTACGATAAAAACTGTAAGGACCATTTTTTTCTCAATTGCTTCAGTAAAAATCATAAGTCAAATATAATCCTCAAAATCCATATGATAGTAAGTAAGCGTAGCAACATGAAATGAAAACTATGAGCGGACCTTGACGGAGGCGAAAAAATTCCTCCTGAATGCGAGCAACTGAGGTCATTCTTTTCAAGTGCGAAACAAAATGGTGTCTCTGAACAAGCTGACAAGCACGACCACTTCCCCTGCAGTCAATGCCAGAATGCCAAATATCAGGGGAAAAAAAAAATTAAAACAAACAAGACCAAATTAAAAAAAAAAAAAAATGTTAACCAATATTGTTGGTTACATACAACGCTAACAAGTACCCAAAACGCATGCCAGATAAAAATCATGACTACTAATTTCTTATATAACCTCATTGATATTGAAATGCCAAAATTTCAATATTTCTATTGTTATCTTTTTCTCCTGCTCCCTAGTATAATAAAATCACTTTTTTCTTCACTTTAACCAATATGTAAATTAACAATGTTTTGAGCCCTCTAAAAGCCATGATTCAAGTGTGATCCCAACGGTAAAACAATAAATAAATAAATAAGGGTACAAATAGAAAGAAGAACTACCTTCCACTATATCCTATTTTAAAAATTGGCGCCTATATATATCTGCTTTCTGTTCGTCCCTCAACTTCAGCATTTCATTTTTTTTTTTCTTCTCTTTTTCACTTCAATGGAGGCAGAATATGATGCCATCTATTTGATGTTGGAACAGTTCTACGCCATAAGCGACAGGCTCAAGCAATGCAATGGACAATGGGCAGAAGCGAGGGTAACATCATCCTCTCTCTCCTCTCTCTTCTCTCATCCGTCTTCTCTCCTCTGTCTTCTTACTCTTTTTTGCCCTAAATTCAGGGGCCAGTGTTTCGTGCTCCTACTCCTGAGAATATCAGAGCCTTTCTCCAAGTTGACAGCGAGCTAATCAAGCTCTACAAAGAGCTGTGTGAAGAAATGAAGAACCGATTGGGGGATCTGTGCATCGAAATCGATCCATCAGAGGTAATGTTATATAGTTGTGTAAAATATATATATATATGTATATATACATATATAATATACGAAAACTCTGTACGGACGGCGATACAACCTCGAGACAAAGAGCCATCGACGATGGCGGCGACGAGGGGGGAGTCGGGGGACTCGGACCGCGTCCGGCTTGGCCTCTTCGCCGCCGACGGGGAATGTGAGAAGCTTTCTTCTCTGTACTTGTCGCCGGCACCCGTCGCGATCAAGTCCGGAAGCTGGCCTCGAGCGCCTCCGGCTTGGTCTTTTCGCCGCTGACGTAGCGAACTCTCTCTCTCGGGTTGTATCGCAGCCTATACATAATATCTATATATATATATATGAAATTGTGTATATATATATATTATAAAATTAGATATAAATTGTAAATATTTATATATTTTTTTTGCTGGAAATAAATATTTATAATATTTTATATCTATATAATTTATAAATCTGAACTTTAGCAATTCAATAATGCTATATAGTTATGTAAAATATATATACATATATATAACTCAGTACGGATGGCGATACAACCTCGAGAGAGCCGCGACGAGGATGGAGTCGGAGGAACTCGGATCGCGTCCGGCGAGGGTTTCGCCGGCGCCCGTCGCGATCACGTCCTGTCGCTTGCCTCGAGCGCCTCCGACTTGGCCTTCTCGCCGCCAACGTAGCGAAGTCTCTCTCTCTGGTTGTACCGCAGCCTATACATATTATACACATATATTTAGCAACAATATATATATATATTATACATATAATTATAAATATGAAATTGTACATATATTATTCAAAACATATATTGTAAATATTTATAATATTTTGTATATTATAGATTTATTGTAAATATATATTGTAACTATTTTACACCTATATAAATCTGAACTTTGCAACTCACTCATTTATAAATATTTATATATTATATTGTGTAGGCATATATATATCTATGGATATTAAATCGTATAGATATATAAATCTGAATTACACTATATCTGTGTGTGTGTGTGTGTGTGTGTGTGTGTGTGTACTCATTTATAAATATTTGCATATTATATTGTGTAGAATAAATTAAATTCTGTAGATATATAAATCTGGATTATACCATATCTGTATGTATATTATACATAAATATACACACACACGAAAGTTCTTTTTGTATCTGTAACGACTGTGAGCATACCAGAGACATACACAACAACTAGTGAAGTTATCTTTTGAAAGAAATATAACTATATATGTATTAAATTGTGTAAAGATATAAATCTGAATTATACTGTACCTGTATATGTATTATACATATATATATACTCACACAAACACACATGAAAGTTCTTTTTGTATTGTAGGATGCACAGCAAAGGCAAAGGCTTCGAACCAGAGTTTTTAAATGTAACGCATGTGGAGGGCTTGTAGCGTTTATGGATGAGCTTAAAACACTTGGGAACGATTATGTCAGTGATGATGAAGATGATAACAGTGAAGAAGGTAATAAGGATCTCGCTGTTGAGGGTGATGACGACGAGCGTAATGAGGAAAATGATAGTGATGATAACTTGGACGGAGAAGATTACCCTAGCACCGATGAGGATGAGGAGCAGGATGCTACTGATCCCGATCCTACTGATCCTACTGAACCCAACGACGAGCCTACTGATCCTACTCACGCAATTTTCAATAAGCTGTGAGTCCTCTTTCTCCACCTGTTGTTGTGTTATTATTGGATCATAACTCTTCAATAAGCACAGAAATTTGTTATGTAGCATCACCAACGAGACCGGAATGGGCAGGCACTGTAAGTGTGATCCAAGGCAGCCTATCACGAAAGATGGAGAGACGTCATACTATGTTCCTTTGTAAGCTATCCAAGATAGTCTTGCATCTTTCTTTTTTTCCCCTTTCTTTTGTGTAATTCAAACCAAAATTCTTTGATGAAATTTGCAGGGTAGAGTTGTTTTACTGTGATGGATTGGACATAATGCCCGCGCGGAAAGCTTTTTAGTGGGAGAGAGAACTCTTAGTAAGGGACTTTTAAACATCATGTGGTCTGTCCTAAGATTTTGTTGCATTGACGTTAACTACAGTCTACGGCTTACTTGTTTTGAGAGCGAACTCTAAGGTGTTTGTGTTTGGAACATCTTTTATGAAACTTGGAGGGAAGATTTGTTCTATTGCGATGGTTTGGAGAAAATGCCTGCGAAGGATGCTCTTTAGTAGGATAGAGAACTCTTAGTGAGAGACTTTTGAACATCAGGTGGTCTGTCCTAAGATTTTGTTGCATTGGCATTAACTACAGTCTACGGTTTACTTGTTTTGAGAGCGAACTCTTTGGTGTTTGTGTTTGGAACATGTGGTGCATACTAAAAACCATAATAATAGCCTATTATCAACCATACATAGTTTTTAGAATCATTGCAACTCACAATCAACACTATGGTTAATATCCCTTACAAAACACCATGATTAATAGTAGAAATAACTGTAATTACTAATGGTAATCAACGAAATGACCAAACATACTAATATTAGTGAAAACCAAATAGGACTGTACAACAACTAGACAATCCCAGACACGCTATATCCATATTTCCAGCAATTTTCATTTACAAAAGACGATAAAGTTTCATTAGAATAGCAGTAACGATACTGGTCTAGTAATGGTATACATTGTTTAGAGGATTTGGCACCAATTAACTAACGTTGTCTGTAGTCTTGAAACGAAATTGTAGTCCTGAAAAATGCCCACTAGGCGATGCGAAACGCTGGGAATTTTAGAGGTGTCCTATATTGGTCATCCTAATCCAAGTACAAGAATTAGAAATTCAACTTATTAAAAAAAAAAAAAGAATTAGAACTCAAGGTAGAAGTTTTATCAATGTCAAAATAACCATATGGCTTCATGTATTTATTAAATATACCAATTATGGAAATAATGTGCATGAAAAGATTCAATCCAAAACCCCCAACATTTTTGCCCTCATGAGGGCATTACCTAGTGATCATAGTAATATATGCTTTTCTACCAATTCATAATCCGCTATTTTCTGAATCTAAACAACTTCCCTTCCTCGTTTCTCCACCAAAACAAAAATGACTGGAAAAAATTTAAAAGCCGAAAACCAGATCCAAAAATCTCCCCACGAAACAAACTTCTATAAACATTTACTAAACGGAGAAAAATCATCAAGGAAACAAAAAATTAGATTGTCCGACTGTCTAGCCACCTCGCTTGCTGTATGTGAAATCTGCATCATGACACCTTGTCTCCCAGCTCCTTCAGCTGCGTCTCTGTCTAATAGACAACCGAATCAGCCTGGTTCTTCGTGCCAATTGCATCCCACTTCTCCTTATCCTCCTTTGAGAACTTCTCTACTTCCTTTTAACCATTTTATCAACCTGTAAATTTTCCATATTTTTTTTTCCACCGTTAGTCGTTGCTATTTATAACCATGCAAAGAAGGTTTCAAATACGAGAATAAAGCCTCTAATTAAATTTTGTCATCCTAAAGGCTAAGAAATACACCTGCTTTGCACTAAGAAACACAAGAAAAATACCTCATCACCGGGCAAGGTGCTAGCACTGGTGATCGTAATGTCCTGCTTCTTCCCGGTACCCTTGTCAACAGCAATAACATTAGCCTCGATGTCATATTTGACCTCAATATGAGGATCCCCACGTGGTACACGTGGGATACCATCCAACCAGAAGCTGCTGAGAGACTTGTTGTCCCCCTCACAAATTCTATGTCACCCCGAACAACATTAATCTCCACTCTTGTTACAGCTAAAAACTGTCATTCTCGCATCTTTAAAATGTTTGGTTTTAGAAAATAAACATTCCTTCAACATGTGCATCCAAAGACTACTAACAGGTTGATTTGCAAGGGGAGACTAAGGGAATTGCACACGCGATAAAATTATTTGATTTGGACAGAGAATAGAAAGGATTGTTATTGTCTATGAACTCCACAAAACGCAAGTCTTGAGTATTAATTATGGAATCCTTACCAAAGCTTCAACAATGCTCGATGACTAATTTCCTCAGGCTTGGGCTAGAAATCTAAATGTGAGCATTAGAAAGGAAGTAAAGAACTGAATCTTAAGGGAAACAAACCTAGAATCCATAGTTTAAAGCCAATCATGATTTGGCAATTTCATGTTGCTCAATTTTTAGTTGCTTCAAACTCTCATCACAACTGGCTAAGGTAATATTCTCAGGCCTCCCCAATGATGACAAGCCAAAAAATGAAAAAGCTTGGAGATTTGGTGCTTGTATATCAACCATTTTGAGCAACTTACATGTCTCGACTGAAATGCTTTTGATCCTAGCTCGCCTCAAGACTTTCTAGCCCATCACATCCATGGTGAATCAAGCTCTTGAGCAAAGGAGAGCCAGACAGGAATGTTTTGAGGAGACTAGGTTACCGAAAAATAAATTGGCATCAATTCAAAACCCAGAAAAAGTTTTATATAAGATTAAAAGAAAGGTCCATTAAGCGCCTCACACTACTCCAAGACCTTGATGAACGTACCTTTCCAAAGTTAACAGGATACAATCAATATAGCGCAATTTCCTTTTTCGAGGGTCAGATATAATCCTCAAAATCTAGTAAGTAAGCGTATCAACACAAAATGAAAAACTATGAACAGACCTTGACAAAGGCAAAAAATTCCTCCTCAAAGCGAACAACAAAGGCCATTATTTTCAAGTGCGAAGCAAAATGGTGTCTGTGAACAATCTGACAAGTATGACCACTTCCACTGTAGTCAATGCCATAATGCCAAATTTTAGGGAAAAAAACAAAACCTAAACAAAACAAAAACCGAAACAAAATAGAAACAAAAAATTATGCTTATCAAAATTGTTAGTTACAAAAGATGAACTTGCAGCCTAAAATTTCCCCCTAATTGGATTTCAACAATCTTAAACATACTACACAACGCTTCAAGGTGCGTGTAGCATGTAATCAAGACAAGAATTATTTCACAAATTCTCATATCTAGGAAAATTATGCACATATATACATATATTTTTTGTAAATCCTACCCCAGTCCAAAGTGGATAGAGCTCTATCTATTTGTGTATAGGGTGTTGGGGTGTGTGCCCATAAACAAATGAGATGTATTATTTTGCTGATTTAATTTAAGAAATTTTGTAAATATTATTTTTTGCATGCATGTTTGGATGCTTTATAAATATCGAAAACCCTAGATTATTGAAATGTGATTTTAAATATTGTATATAAGTGTTATATACAGGAGGATAATATTTAAAGTAAAATAATCTAAATTTGTCAGTAATTAAAAATTAAAGTTAAGATCTTTAGTTTAAAATTACTAACACAATTCATTACATTCTGAATGAAATGATCGTATCCGGATTGTTAATAATGAGATTATTGGCATGAAAGCGCTTTATATAATTTGATTATATAGGACTGGAACACGATTAATTATGAATCTCTAATAATTTCCGTTGTCATATAGAGCATTCAAAATTAATCAATGATGGTCATATATGAATCGATCTTAATTCTGAGTAATTAATAGACTCCTATTTATTGTATCATATTTTTTGACATGTTGAGTAATGACACAAATGAATAGTGGCAAATTCTTGGTATATTGAAAATATAATATGATAAATAGCCGGGAATATTAATATACAAGATGAAATCCATTCATTCGTAAAGAAGTTAGATGGACGGTTCCCATAAGTGTTGATTCGGGACTTGAATAATAAGAGCGCTCAATTTATGATTAGATCATAAATATATTATTCATTAGAGAATCAATGGTACTTAAGGATAAAGAGATAATAAAAGAGGTTAACGGAAAATACCTAGTTTTAATTATGAACCGTTTATGGAGGATTGATTTATATGTAGTGACTATATCAATGGGTAGTTCAAATCCTTTGAATATAAATAGTTTTATAATTTAAAGAGTGTAATTCCAAATATTTAGTGGAATAGTTTGGAATTAATAATTTTGATATTTTAATTAAGGTGTTAATTAATTGTCAAAATTATTGGAGCTTAAAATTATAAAGTCTATAGTTCATCTCAACGGTTCCATTGAATCATGTGAATATTATTTTACGTTGGGTTAATTTATTAATTTAGAATTGAGAATTCTATATTAATATTCACACAACAAATTAATTGGATTAATTTGTATTTTAAATAATATGATTATTTAAAATTAATTTTAAAATAGTTTTAAATTAAAGATTATATAGTGTGGTAAGGACCACACCGTAGTTGTGCACCACAGGTAGTTCACATTATATCCACAAAGTGTATGTGTAATTTTAAATTTTGAATTTTGAATTTTGATACATGTGGAAAAGAAAAAATTGGTTATTTTATTTTGAACTAATATTGAATAGTTCAAAATCAAATTAAAAAAAAGGTAACTAATTATATAATGGGAGAGAATCTCTCTCCCATATCTAACAAACATGTGGGCGTGCATGTTGTTCCACACGGAGAAGTTGAATTAATTGATTAATTAATTAATTAATTTAAAATTAAAAGAGGGTACATACGATGTATCTAAAAAAAAGGAAGATATATTAATTTTTTTTGACAAAGTACGTATATATTTTTTTTTTCAGAGAGTTTATTATCCTCTTCTCCTTCACTTTGTCTCGAGAACGCAAAGTGAATCAAAATTCAAGTGTGCGATAAAACCCAAAATTCATAAACGCCCACTCATTTCCTGTTCATCGTGACATGGAGAACGCTGAGAAAGAATCGTTGGTGTTTCCGAAGGATTTGGAGTTCTCAAGAAAGTTCTTGAAGGAGTTCAAGAATTTCAACCTAATCAGACAACGGTCAATTTCTAAACTTTCTTCTCAAATTATTTTATTAAATTAATATAAGTATTGTGGCCGAAAAAATTTTGAGAAAATTTTTAATATGTGCGATTTGATCCGTACCATACTTCTGCTAATTTTAAAAACTAGTTTTCGAAACCAACACAGGATACCTCGTCTAAACATGCCACTTGTCCTCCCCTCTATCATCTCAAAAGGCGGTAGGGGAGAAAAGAGAAAAGACACAGCTTTCACTATAATTTTTTAAAATCTTCAAAATCAACCCCGAAAAACCCCTTAAACAAAAGATTCACCCACTAGCTTTAAATTAAACAAGATCCCACTAGCTTCCTTATTCCGCAAAGGAAAATTGTAATAGTTACCTCTTTGGCATGGCTTTCTCATCAGATTCGTATGTTCAGTCTATTCCCTTGAGTGCAGCCTTCTCAAGAGGACTACCAACCTATCAGCCAATAAAGGATTTATATATAGCAACATGGTCAATAGCAGTTAGCCTTGCATAAAAACGAGTCCACCTAGTGACTAGTCTGGGATAAACATAAATCTTGCTCTTGCAAATATTTAAATAAATAAATAAAAAAAATACTGCGACACTATAGTTCGTTGTTATACTGTCGAGTAAAATCCTTTTTCAATTAAATGTGTACATGAACCGACAATCAATATTATAGTCATCGCCTTTATTCAATGAAAATATGGTATTGCTCACAACTAAACACGGGCCTCATGAGGGTATCAGATTGAAAACTAAACACGGGCCTTATGAAGAATACCAGCTTGTTATCCACAAAAGATTAACTCATGACAAGATGACAGCATCACCGCTATGCGAGCAGGGAATTTAGTCGTGACAGAATCTTGTAGAACTCCAGGAAGAGCAAAACAAGGAAGTTGGTAGTGCAACAAGAGCATACCAACTTGACAACCTACTTACTCATTGTGAGCATACCATGTCATCTGATGCAAGTGTTCAAGTTTTGTCAAAATAGTAAATATCAACCTGCAGATGAAGAAACAAGAAAGCCTATGGACAATGCATATACGAGCAGAATAGTAAGTACACTTCCCAAACATAGCCTATGTTTATAACACTGGGAGAGGGGAAAAAATATGCCAAGTACGTAAAGTATAAGGGCTTTAGCATTATAATCAATTGGATACTCGCAATCTTCATTTGTTTATATACGTATAGGACAGGACGTGCACCAAGTACAAGGTAAGTTACGAATGCCAAAGCTACTTATAATCCCACTGATCATAATTTTTTAATTTCTACCATGGATAAAATTTTCACTAGACAAAACATCCGCAAAATATAGATCTGAGAGCAAACTCCCCCTGGGGGATATCTCCCCTTTGAACCCAAAAAAAAAAAAAAATAAAGGGTCAAAAGGAGCAGAAAGACCGAAGAAGTGCCCACAAACCTTTCCTGCGAATGGAAGACGGAAAGGTTGAGTTCCAAAAGCTCAAGGGAAACAAACCTAGAAACCATAGTTTGAAGACATTACTTGTTTGGCAATTTGATTTTGTGCAATTTTAGTTGCTTCAAACTCTTGTCACAAGCGGCTAACTTAATCTTATACTTGTGAGGCCTCCCCAAAATTTAACATGCCAAAAACTAGGAGACCTTTTGAGAGAGCGACAGGAACGGATTGAAACACTTGTGATGTTGACTAGACCTGAAATCTCAAGATTTTCTAACCCAGCACATGCAATGAGACTCAAGCTCTTGAGGAAAGGAGAGCTGTTTTGTGGATAATATCTGAATTTAATTGTGTATCTTTCAAGCTGAGATTTTGAAGCCTTGGGAGCTTGATGTTTTCGGAAGAAATAATATTCTCAAACGTGCAATTACACAAATTTAACGTGGTGAGTGTATTTGAAGGACGCAAGTTCAGAGGGAAGTAGCTCTTTTTCAAATTATAAGATGAGATTTTGAGTTCTTTGAGGTTGTTATCTGTGGCAAATACAAAGTTTATCCAATCCTTTATTGATGAGGACAATGTTTGAGGGTCAAGGTTGTCGGCCGGGGCCATCGAGATTGTCAACTTTTCCACTCGAAGACTAGGCGAATATAGCTTTCTCGGGTTTTCCACATAAATCCCAGGAACTTGTCTCCAGGCCTGATGAGATGTTGATCTAGATCCACTTTAGAGCGCAGCGCGAATCCCATACGCTTTTTCATGCCTTTGAAAGGATGCTTGTGCAAGCTCCTTCCTTTGCACGAAGGAAATAGAGTACGTGATCAATGAGATCTTTTGGCAATTTTGTCAATAAATCGATCGTCACTTTCCATGCAAATAGTCTACATATGTCGATTCCAAGTTAAACATAACTATCAAATTTATCAAATTCAAGTGGTTGCAAGAATACTTTAGTAATAATATCACATCTGATTCTACCTAAACTTATAGAATTTGAATTCACCCGCTCTGAAGTTTAAAAAAAAAAAAATCAAATTCAAATGTAGAGTTCAAATATATGTATATATATATCGAATTCAAATATCAAATATAGAGTTATAGAGTTATTATATCCAACTTTTTTATAAAATAAAGAAATAAAAATAAAAAGGAGAGTTGCCCAAACATAATCGGGAAATTAAATAAATTACAAATATGCTTTCTCTTCCAAACTATATAAATAGATATTCAAATAGCAAAATCGTATCTCCTTGCTTACGTTTGAAAATGCGTCCGATATTACCCTTCTATAATTTATATAAAAATACGTGCACCAAAATATTGTGGCAACCCTATTTAAATGTGAACTTATTATTGGGAAGAAAGTGGCTGAGAGTAGTAATCACCCAATTTAATCTAAGATAACCAATTCGATGGGTTCAATTTTTAGCAATCCACTCTAAACCTAACACAGCAAATGAAGTTTTAATTTTTTTTAATATAACTTAAATAGATACGTACATTAGTATTAGCGATGAATTATGTCTTATTTACTTAATTTTTTTTGGTGTTTGATTTTTTATTTACTTGATGTAATATAAAGAAATTGGACTAGATTTTAGTTACCAATTACTTGATATGAATAATGACTTGTTAAGTTTAATTTTTTTTATTGTTGTACTTCTTATTAAAAATCTTATAATGATTTTTTTTTTTGAATTTATGATTAACTTTTCTTTAATAATGTCCAACCCGATTAACCCATCAAATCAACCCGACTTTAAAATATTAGATTGGTTGATCTTAAATTTTGGATTGATTGGTAGGTCAAAATTCCAAATATAGGTGAGTTGAAAATTCTGAAATGTCCCAAAAATCCAGAAGCAACCTGAGTTTTAATTGGATGAGCTGATTCTAAATTTGAAGAAAGAAGTAAACAGCAATTTTTATGAAAATAATAATTGAAGTAAATAACATGTTTTAAAAATATTTAAAGTAAATAACATGTTTTTAAAATATTTGAAATAAATTACAGTAAATTATAAATTTATTAAGTAATTAAATGATTTCTTTATTTCTTGTAAATATGCTATATATTTACTTAATAATTACTGTTTATGTAGCAAATTTTCTACTTATAAAAAAATATGCTATTTATTTTAAATATTTTAGAACAATGATATTTTGTACTTCAATATTTTCCTAAAAAAAAAAAAGAAGCTATTTTAACTACAATTTCTCTTTTAAATTTTGGATTGATGGGTTGGTCTAAATTTTTCTCAACCCACCCAAATTCGATTAGGTGGGCTGAAAAAATCCAAAAATCAACCGAAACCCTCCTATATTCACACTAGAGAGAGAGAAAAATGAGGCTTTAATTTGCTAAAAGCTTATAGTTTACGGTATAGTTTAGGATATATATATATATATATATATACAGATCTGATCTGGGCAATTCGCTCATGTTTGTTCAAAGTGACAGCAAACACATCACACAGTTTTACAGTCGTTTGCACGTCCGAGAGCAATTTATTTGTGGATTTGTGGATGTTATCTTTTGTTTGAGCCTGGCTCGGGAAGTTCTTCGAGAGGCCGGCATTCATAATTAATTACAAGCCATAATGTGCCAAAATTATTAATCTTCCATCATAAATAACTGCTTATCATTTTTATTGTTTGATCGAAACTGAGAAACTTCATTAATCTAAAAAGGAGCCTGGAAAGTGGGTTACTCTAATGTACACAACAAAACAATCAAGATTGTAAGGCAGAAAAGAAAACCTTTGCCATAGGATTAGTCAGTTCTATTTCTCAATGGGGCAAAACATTAAAATAATCAAGGGAGCACCTTTTTTTTTTTTTTTTTTGCAACAATTTTGGCCAAAATTTTATTCTCTGCTCCTTTTCTTGTTGAACGAAGAGTAAATTCTAGTGAGCTTGTCCGATAATGCTTGATATGCTTGCACAAAAGGAGCGCCAATATTGGTTGATCTCCAACAGTATTAAGGACTTGTTCCAAATTCAGGCTCTCAATTTTAACGTCCTTCAAGCCGTGCTTCCGACAGTTGAAGTTTTGAAGTTCATAACTCCTTACAACATCTCTTGGTCCTTTTCCATCGGCACACGTCCTATGTAATCAAGGGTAGAAAAAACAATCGTTCGGGAGAAAATCATATTCAAAATTATAATTAAATTTATTTTTAGCCTTAAATATGATTGAGAGAATTGTAAATATAGCAAATACCTTCATAAAGTTGGTGTCACGAGATGTGATGACGACACTATATAAATCGCTAAGGCCAGAACAAACGTTGTCCACAATCTTCACAGCTCAAAATTGGCTTAATAATTACTAGTACCATGAAATTTTGATTGAACTTAAGGTAATAATTGAAGTCCTCAGAAGGATCATCTAATTCTGTATGAAACCAGAATGCAAACAAGTAAAAAGAAAAAAAAAAAAAAAAAGTTACGAAGTGACTAGAGAATAATAATGATGATAACGATAACATAACGACAACAATAACCACCGATAAGAAAATAAGAGAAGTCATAAAGAGATTAAAGAAAGATAAAAACAACGACAACAAACGATGATAATCGAATACATGCTTATAATTTCGATATAAGTGATGATCGCATGAAATAGCGTTCTTCACATTTTTAATATGACTGATTTTGGTAAATATATGATTCCTTCATTGCAGCCAAAGCGCATTAGGGTAGCTATCTCTTTTACCAAGGAAAATAGAGTATTGCTGTAATATCCAAATTTTTACGAACTCATGATTTTCTTGTATATAAGAAATCTAAAGCTCGTATTATGTGTTTATGGGTAATTTTATGAAAATTATGAATATTAATACAAGATTCATGATTTTATCAGTATGAGGTTGAGTTTCTTGGTAAATTAATTATGAGACTCCGTAACAGACCTTTTTATGGAAAAAGGTAATGACGGAATTTCATAAACTCATGTTGGTCAAAGTTTGATCAAAATGTCAAAGTTGACCAGAATAGTCAGAGGTTGACTAGAGTAAGACGGTACGGTGTTATGATAAGCAGTATGTAAAAAATATTGCAAAAACCGTCTTCATGATAGAGATAGCATGATTAGGTTTTACAAACCACCTTAGGAAAAATCAAGCACCCCGAGTAGGAATTAGAGACGAAAAAGGGCTCAGGAAAATAAGAAAAATTTTGTACTATCCAGTTTTCTTTTCAGCAAATAAATTTAGTTAAATAAATAATGTGTTTTGAGTGAACACAGTATTAGAAATATCTGTATTGGCTTAAATGGATTTCTTGTTGGAGGAAGTAGCCAAACAAGCATAAGGTGAATGACATCACCTTATCCTTAATTATGACATCATGATTAAGATAAGATAAGCTTAGGAAATTCAAAACTTGGTCATCAAGTTCTCCTATAGGGGGCAGCCACATGGAGGGTTTTTGTGCAAATTTTGTGCAATTAGTTTTGCACCAAGGACTTTTGAGCAAAGGAGAATCAAATATTTGCAAAAAAAGCCCAAAATTTCCACCTATAAATAGGCTGCCATAGGGGGCGGTTTTGGCTTCAAAAAAATTCTGAAAAACAGCCAAACTCTTGCCATTTTTATCCCTCAAAAATCCGGACTTCCAAGGGTGAGCAAGACGGAAGAAAATTTTGCAAAACCGAGAGCAATCGGAGGGTAGGGTGGTCGGATTTCTCGTGGGAAACCAACAAAGTTTTGAAAAAATTTTGAGATCCATTTTGACCATTAGGGCCGGTTCTAGGAGCAGCCAAAGGGAAAGGAGAAAAGCCAAGCCAAAACTCTTGATTCAATCAAGGTTAATCTCTTTAGACTTTAAACTTCTCAATTTAAGTTGCAATTGAGAGATTTAAATGTATTTTCCAAGGGTTTGTAAGAGCGTAAGCTCGATTTAAGTTTTTGCCTAAGTTGGATTTAGGGTTGTGCTTGATTTAGATTAAGGTGGTTTGATTTATGAGTTTTAAATTATGAAATTGCATGGTTGTATGCTTATGCTTGATTGATTTTGTTGAATTGCATGCTAGGTATTGATAAGTTGTATGTCCCCAATTGAGTTTAAGAATGATGGTTTGGAACGTTAGAAACCGCTGCATGTGTGTATTAGAGCTCCCGCGGTGGCTGGTTGAGCTAGGTTCCACGTCTAGGACGTAAAACGAACCACTAAACCGAAAACTGCCATTTTCGGGTAAACCGACCAGTTTCGGGAAAAGTAAATTTGAGGCCTTTAGAGGCCGAATTTGGAAAAACTTAAAATACACGAAAGTTGTTCGAAACGATTTTTCCTAGAGGAAAACGTGGGCCGTTTCCAAAATAAGGCTCCAATGGCCTCCGTTTACCCCAAAACCCGTGGCTGATTCCCAGACCCAGTTTCACTCAATTTTTCGGGGTCAGCCAGTTTCAAACAAAAACTGGGACGAATCTAGGCCGAATTGGAATTTTTGCAAAATACAAAAGTTTTAGTATTTTTCGAGAACTACAACTTTTATGAAGAAAACTTTTTCAGATTACGAACTAATTTTTAAATTAGAATCGTTTTTCGAAGGGTGCGCAGGGAATCCGAAAATTCCTGCACCCCTAGTTTTATAAATGTTTTAGAAAACTGTTTTTCTACTACAAACTATCGTTTTGATTATGGAAACTGTTCCAAGGGCAGTTTTCAACCTCAAATGATTTTATAAAACATTAATCCAAGAGTTTGAATTTTTTACGATTTAAGTAAAGGATTTCTATAAGTTAAAATGAAGTTTGGGATTAATTTCCCTAAATTTTCCAAGTAAGGGAAATTAATTTTTCAAGTTAGAATATAGCAAGCGACTAGTTTACGAAAGGTAACCGGGAGATATACCCGAGTTACTGGGCTTAGCCTCAAAGCCCAAGGTTGACCATAGTTGACCAAGGGTTGACCATGAGTTGATCAGATATCGACTTTAACCCAACAGTTAATTAAGGGTTACCCAATGTAATCCTATAGGATACCAAGGCATGTGTGGGGGGACATATAACTAGAATGTTGGAAAGGTTACCAACTTTTATAGGATTCTTATCCTATGTTCTTTTAATAGCAGGAAGGAACCTGCAATTGCAATCCGAGTTAAGACATCAGAACCCGGAATCTAAATCAGGCAAGTATCAAACCTCACCTACAGTATGAAAATAGTAAAGACTATTTTCAAGTATACTTGCTATGTTGTGCCATGATGTGTGCAGTGCTATGTTTAAAAGTCTATGTTATAAGTGCTATATAAAAGTGCTATGTTTATAAAAGTGCTATGTTATAAAAGTGCTATGTTTAAAAGTGCTATGTTTATAAAAGTATATGTTAAAAGTGTTATATTTATAAAAGTGCTATGTTTATAAAAGTGCTATGTTTAAAAAAAGTGCTATGTTCACAAAAGTGCTATGTTTACAAAAGTGCCATGTTTACAAAAATGTCATGGTTTCAGAAATGCCATGTTTTCAAAAATGCCATGGTTCCAGAAGTGACATGTTTTCAAGAAGGCCATATTATGGCAAATGTTAGTATGATATGACATAGTGACATCATGAAATATGTTCACTAATGTTAAATCACATGGTAAGATAATCAAGTAAGGTGTCGTACCAACCTCCCCTAATCAAGGAGGCTACAGTTTAGTATTACCTTCCGTGATCGAAATTCGTGATCGTGAAGGGTCCAGTTAGAAATTCCCAGAACTGTTAGGGCCTTGCAAACCCTAGCTTTATCTGGAGGCTGCGCGCTTTTGGTACGAACACTACGGGCCCACAGTTAGGACAAGATAATAAAGATTGAGTCTATAATGAAACATAAGACATTCAATCAATCATAAATGGTTCATGCATGAGTTAGTGTTGTTTGCCATGTTCTCAAGATGCTTATAATGTTTTGTGAGATTATGTTTGAACTTGCTGGGCGAAAGCTCACCTTTATATTTCATACTGTAGGTAAGAAGCCTGCAATTTAATTGGTGGGCTATGCGGACGATGCGGCGGGTGAAGGGCGGTGTGGGATACCACTACGCATAAATTTTCCGCATTTGATTTTCAGTAGTATGTTAATATTTCAAAAATAAATTATGTTTTGTTATTTGTAAGTAGTTTAAAGACACAAAAAGTTACTATCAGTATAGTCCGTTATATAACAAGCTTTTCTTTATAAGATAACTTATGTGTATATGTTTTAAAAAAAAAAATTTATCTCAAATTTTCAAGTAAAGAACAAGTATGTATGGTGTCGACCTGGCTTGGGAAGTCGGGGCGTCACAGTTTGGTATCAGAGCGGTATCCTGCCAGCCTACTTCACTTCGCCTCACATCGCTCCGCAACGGTCCAAGTAAGTTATGTTGTTTTCTTACTATTAGAATTAGTTAAGATCTTATGGGTATAGTAAGTATCTTCCTTCAACGATCATGCTGGAAAATGTTGGACACGGGGATAACGTTGGGTGGTGCCTTAGCTTGGTGATGGCAATTAGGTGACATACGGAAATAATCGAAAGTTTTATATCTTTCCAACAGTTATAGTTATGTACTCCTGATGTGAAGGAGATATGAACAAGATCGTGATTAATTCAGATATGTTCGTATTATACTTTTATATGGAAAGAAGATTATGGTTCTATATAAAAGAAATGATTTTATTAATTTTATTAATAAAAGAAGCTAAGTATATTTTTTATTTCCGTATAGAGCCATGCCACCTAAGCGTAGAAGAGCACCGATCCAAGAAGTTGATCTTGCGGCCCAGCTGAACGAACTAAGACAGATGATGTTAGCCCAACAGCAAGAGATAGGGGGGCTTAGAGCTCAGTTGGCTCAGCGGAATCAGGGACCTCCTGATCGAGTCGAGGTACCACCAGCACCTGTGAATCGGCCTGCTGCACCGGAAATTCCTGATGTTGACCCGGTGATCCCAGAGAACCCCATAGCTCCCGAAGTACCTGTTGCACCGGTAGCTGTTCCACCAGCACCCCGAGTTCGCACTCCGGAGGAACTATATGACAGTTTTCGGCGCATGAAGGCACCAGAATTCGAGGGGTCTACAAACCCAATTGACGCCGACAACTGGTTGATTGACCTCCAGGTTATCCTGAACTTCCTTAGGCTCAGTGATCAAGAGAAGATCCTCTGTGCATCCTTCGTGCTGAAGAAAGATGCTCGCCTTTGGTGGGAAACAGTCCAGATCCGGTGGGATGTTACCCAAATGACTTGGGAGGACTTTGTGGACGAATTTAAAGAGAAATACTTCAACACTGAAGTTATGGAAGCTCAACAGGACGAACTCAGTAATTTTCGCCAGGGAAATCTGTCGGTAGCTGAGGCAGTGCAAAAGTTTGAGCAACTAGCACGTCTCTGTCCTCACCTCTCTCATTTCCGAAAGGGACAAAGTGCGAAAGATGATGAAGATGTTCCGTTCGGATTTGGCGTGTGGGTGATCAACATGGACCCTATCCACCAACCACCGTTGCAGATTTGTGTCAGCCGAGCAGTTCGAGCTGAATACTGGGTAGGGCAGAACAGAGAACAACGGGCCAAGTTTTACCAGGAGAAGAGGGAAGAAAATGGCCCAATTTAAACAGAACCAAGTCAAGCAAGGCCAGACCTCACCAACAAAAAGGTCAAGGAGGACCTTTGGGTCAAAACAACAACAGGCAATACGGCAGCAATCAGCAGAAAAGGAAGTGGAATGCCGGAAGACAGGGGAATCAACAGAATTTTTCCCCAGAAGAAGATTACTCCTAATAGCAATAGTTACCCCAACTTGCCAGAAATGTGGGAAGAAGAACACCTGGGAGAGTGCCCGTGCTGGAGATGGTCGCTGTTTTCTATGTGGCAAGGAAGGCCACTATGCTAGAAGCTGCAATCTCAATCCCCAGAGTCCGCAAGAATCAACAGAGAGGACAGGGATCTCAACTTCACGCTGCACAGATGAAGCTCGAGGGACCTGCAATCTCTCAAGGCAGGCTGGAAGCTCCGGAACCTCAGGGACGCATCTACGCCTATACAAAGAGGATGTTCAGGCTGGACCTTCCACCGTGGTGACAGGTCAGCTTCCTTTTGCCCAACAAGATGCTTACGTGTTAATTGATTCTGGAGCCACGCATTCATTCACATCACCTAGGTTCGCTAAGAAACTAGGTAGAGCTAGTGATAGAATTGGAAAGAACATTTAGGACTGCATTACCCTCCGGGTAGATTTTGTTGTCTGATTATTGGATACGTCACGTTCCAATAATTATATGTGATAGGGAAATGTATGTCAACTTGATCATCATTGACCTATACGACTACGATGTCATCTTGGGTATGGACTTCTTGGGGAAGTACAACGCCGTTATCGACTGTCCACGACGAACTGTCATGTTCAAGCAATGGGAGGCGAGGAGTTTATTTCAGAGGATCTACTCCAAAACAGCCGAAGATGTTTATTTCGGCGCTAAAGGCTAGAAATTGTTGTCAGAAGGATGTATGGGATTTCTAGCCAACGCGGTGGATAAGACGCAAGAGACTGAGAGCAGACCGGAAGAAGTACCGATAGTCAAGGAGTTTATAGAAGTTTTTTCCTGAAGAATTGCCAGGGTTACCACCAGAACGAGAGATCTCTTTTGAGATTGAATTACTTCCTGGATCAAGCACCAGTATCTAAGGCACCTTACAGGATGGCGCCTGCCGAACTTAAAGAACTGCAGATTCAGTTGCAGGAGCTTCTGGATCGAGGATCATTCGTCAAAGCTACTCGCCATGGGGAGCCCCAGTTCTGTTCGTTAAAAAGAAAGATGGCACTCTTAGGATGTGCATTGACTATCGGGAGTTAAACAAGATAACCATCAAGAACAAGTATCCGTTGCTCGGATCGACGACTTGTTTGATCAGCTGAGAGGAGCTTCAATTTTTTCGAAGATTGACTTACGATCCGGATATCATCAGCTCCGAATTAGGGAAGGAGATGTCCCCAAGACGGCTTTTCGTACGCGATATGGACCATACGAGTTCCTCGTTATGCCATTCGGATTGACAAATGCTCCAGCAGCCTTTATGGACCTGATGAATCGAGTATTCAAGGATTACTTGGATAAGTTTGTTATCGTCTTTATAGATGATATCTTGATTTATTCTAGGTCAAAGGGGGAGCACGAGGAGCACCTAAGGATCACTCTGCAGATTTTGAAGCAAAACCAGCTCTACGCTAAATTCACTAAGTGTGAATTCTGGCTGGAAAAGATCCATTTCTTAGGACATGTGGTCTCTAAGGACGGCATATCTGTGGATCCGGCTAAGATTGAAGCAGTAAGTGAATGGCCAGCTCCGAAAAACGTCACCGAAATACGTAGTTTCCTCGGCCTGGCGGGCTACTACCGACGTTTTGTTGAAGGATTTGCAAAGATTGCAGCAACCGCTCACCGCAACTTACACGGAAAGGAAAGAAGTACGAATGGACTGCAAAATGTGAAGAGCACTTCCAAGAGCTGAAAAATAGGCTGACTCGCGCACCAATCCTCACAATTCCGAATGTGGAGGAAGGAAACTTCGTAATATACAGCGATGCTTCCAAGATAGGATTGGGAGCCGTTCTCATGCAGAATGGAAGGTGATCGCTTATGCTTCACGACAGCTTAAGGATCATGAGAAGAACTATCCGACGCATGATTTGGAACTTGCGGCGGTAGTATTTGCGCTCAAAATCTGGAGACACTACCTTTATGGTATCAAGTGTGAAGTTTACACGGATCATCAGAGTTTGAAGTATATCTTCACACAAAAGGAGCTTAACATGAGGCAAAGGAGATGGCTCGAACTGGTGAAGGATTATGACATAGACATCCGTTACCATCCAGGAAGGCTAACAAAGTAGCAGATGCCCTTAGTCGGAAGTCATCTTCCACGTTAATGTCCTTACAATCGTTGATCGAACCTCTTCAGAAGGAGTTTAGAGGAAGCTGGAATAGAGCTTATCACGGAAAGTTTAGCTGCCTTAACCTTTTCAAACTTACCATTTTGGAGGCATGAAGGAGCGACAAGAAGGAGATGCCTCGCTGCTCAGAACAAAGAATGAGGTCTTGGAAGGAAAGGAGTCGGATTTCAACATATCTGATGAGGGCATTACTCTATCAGAAAAATAGATTATGCATTCCTAACGAGGACGAATTGAAGAAGCAAATCATGAAGGAGGCCTCATGAGACCCCATATTCGTCATCCCGGAGCCACAAAGATGTATCAAGACTTGAAGGAAAGCTTTTGGTGGCCTAAAATGAAGAATGAGTTGCAACTTTCGTCAGTAAATGCCTCACGTGTCAAAGGGTCAAGGCAGAACATCAACTGTCCAGGGGGAGAATTGCAGAAATTTCCATTCCAGAATGGAAATGGGACCAAGTGACCATGGACTTTGTAGTTGGTCTACCCCGAACTCCCAGTGGGCAACGACGCTTTTGTTTGGGTGGTTATTGATCGTTTGACGAAGTCTGCACACTTTATTGCCATCAAGCTTAGCTTTTCAGTAGAGCAGCTAGCGGAAATTATACGTCGCGAAAATCGTTCGCTACCATGGGATTCCGAAATCGATTATCTCGGATCGTGATGGACGGTTCACTTCTAAATTTGGAAGAGTGTACATCAGCCATGGGTACAAAGCTCACTTTTAGTAAGGCTTTTCACCCTCAAACGGATGGACAATCAGAGAGGACATTCAGACCCTAGAAGACATGTTGCGAGCATGCGTGATGGATTTCAAGGACTGTGATAAGAAGCTTCTTTGATTGAGTTCTCGTACAACAATAGTTTTCAAGCTTCAATTGGAATGGCTCCTTATGAAGCCCTGTACGGGAGAAGATGTAGATCTCCAGTCCACTGGTATGAGACAAGAGAGAAGGAACTTGTGTCCACGGATTTTATTCGGAAAACCACTGAGGCCGTGAAACTCATACGCCGACGGATGGAAACTGCATTTAGTCGACAAAAGAGCTACGCCGACAAACGCAGAAGACCTCTAGAATTCCAAGTAGGAGACTTGGTTTTTCTCAAAGTTGCTCCATTCAAAGGAGTTATGAGATTCGGAAAGAAGGGAAAATTAAGTCCAAGATACATAGGGCCATTCGAAATACTGGAAAGAGTTGGTAATGTGGCCTATAGGTTGGCTTTGCCTCCAGAATTAGCATATGTACACAACGTATTTCATGTGTCGATGCTAAAGAAGTACATTTCGGACCCATCCCATGTATTGGACCACGAACCAATTGAGGTCCACGAGGATATGACATATGAAGAGAAGCCGGTTCAAATCTTGGCACGAGAAGAGAAGGTGCTAAGGAACAAGGTTATACCTTTAGTTAAGGTCCTATGGCGAAATCATGAGGTTGAGGGCAACATGGGAACGCGAGGAAGACATGAAGAAAAGCTACCCAGAATTGTTCTGATTTTCGAGGACGAAAATTCTTTAAGGAGGGTAGATTGTAATATCCAAAATTTTTACGAACTCATGATTTTCTTGTATATAAGAAATCTAAAGCTCGTATTATGTGTTTATGGGTAATTTTATGAAAATTATGAATATTAATACAAGATTCATGATTTTATCAGTATGAGGTTGAGTTCTTGGTAAATTAATTATGAGACTCCGTAACAGCCTTTTTATGGAAAAAGGTATGACGGAATTTCATAAACTCATGTTGGTCAAAGTTTGATCAAAAAGTCAAAGTTGACCAGAATAGTCAGAGGTTGACTAGAGTAAGACGGTACGGTGTTATGATAAGCAGTATGGAAAAATATTGCAAAAACCGTCTTCATGATAGAGATAGCATGATTAGGTTTTACAAACCACCTTAGAAAAATCAAGCACCCGAGTAGGAATTAGAGACGAAAAAGGGCTCAGGAAAATAAGAAAAATTTTGTACTGTCCGTTTTCTTTTCAGCAAATAAATTTTGGTTAAATAAATACTGTGTTTGAGTGAACACAGTATTAGAAATATCTGTATTGGCTTAAAATGGATTTCTTGTTGGAGGAAGTAGCCAAACAAGGCATAAGGTGAATGACATCACCTTATCCCTAATTATGACATCATGATTAAGATAAGATAAGCTTAGGAAATTCAAAACTTGGTCATCAAGTTCTCCTATGGGGGCAGCCACATGGAGGGTTTTTGTGCAAATTTTTGTGCAATTAGTTTTGCACCAAGGACTTTTGAGCAAAGGAGAATCAAATATTTGCAAAAAAGCCCAAAATTCCACCTATAAATAGGCTGCCATAGGGGGCGGTTTTGGCTTCAAAAAAATTCTGAAAACAGCCAAACTCTTGCCATTTTATCCCTCAAAAATCCGGACTTCAAGGGTGAGCAAGAACGGAAGAAAATTTTGCAAAACCGAGAGCAATCGGAGGGTAGGGTGGTCGGATTTCTAGTGAGAAACCAACAAAGTTTTGAAAAAAATTTTGAGACCCATTTTGACCATTAGGGCCGGTTCTAGGAGCAGCCAAAGGGAAAGGAGAAAAATCCCAAGCCAAAACTCTTGATTCAAATCAAGGTAATCTCTTTAGACTTTAAACTTCTCAATTTAAGTTGCAATTGAGAGATTTAAATGTATTTTCCAAGGGTTTGTAAGAGCGTAAGCTCGATTTAAGTTTTTGCCTAAGTTGGATTTAGGGTTGTGCTTGATTTAGATTAAGGGTGGTTTGATTTATGAGTTTAAATTATGATTGCATGGTTGTATGCTTATGCTTGATTGATTTTGTTGAATGCATGCTAGGTATTCGATAAGTTGTATGTCCCCAATTGAGTTTAAGAATGATGGTTTGGAACGTTAGAAAACCGCTGCATGTGTGTATTAGAGCTCCCGCGGTGGCTGGTTGAGCTAGGTTCCACGTCTAGGACGTAAAACGAACCCTAAACCGAAAACTGCCATTTTCGGGTAAACCTGACCAGTTTCGGGAAAAGTGAAATTTGAGGCCTTTAGAGGCCGAATTTGGAAAAACTTAAAACACGAAAGTTGTTCGGAACGATTTTTCCTAGAGGACAACGTGGGCCGTTTCCCAAAATAAGGCTCCAATGGCCTCCGTTTACCCCAAAACCCGTGGCTGATTCCCAGACCCAGTTTTCACTCAATTTTTCGGGGTCAGCCAGTTTCAAACAAAAACTGGGACGAATCTAGGCCGAATTGGAATTTTTGCAAAAACGAAAGTTTTAGTATTTTTCGAGAGCTACAACTTTTATGAAAAAACTTTTTCAGATTACGAACCGATTTTTAAATTAGAATCGTTTTTCGAAGGGTGCGCAGGGAATCCGAAAATTCCTGCACCCCTAGTTTTATAAATGTTTTTAGAAAACTGTTTTTCTACTACAAACTATCGTTTTGATTATGGAAAACTGTTCCAAGGGCAGTTTTCAACCTCAAATGATTTTATAAAACATTAATCCAAGAGTTTGAATTTTTACGATTTAAGTAAAGGATTTCTATAAGTTAAAAATGAAGTTTTGGGATTAATTTCCCTAAATTTTCCAAGTAAGGGAAATTAATTTTTCAAGTTAGAATATAGCAAGCGACTAGTTTACGAAAGGTAACCGGGAGATATACCCGAGTTACTGGGCTTAGCCTCAAAGCCCAAGGTTGACCATAGTTGACCAAGGGTTGACCATGAGTTGATCAGATATCGACTTTAACCCAACAGTTAATTAAGGGTTACCCAATGTAATCCTATAGGATACCAAGGCATGTGTGGGGGGACATATAACTAGAATGTTGGAAAGGTTACCAACTTTTATAGGATTCTTATCCTATGTTCTTTTAATACAGGAAGGAACCTGCAATTGCAATCCGAGTTAAGACATCAGAACCCGGAATCTAGCAATCAGGCAAGTATCAAACCTCACCTACAGTATGAAAATAGTAAAGACTATTTTCAAGTATACTTGCTATGTTGTGCCATGATGTGTGATGCAGTGCTATTATAAAAGTGCTATGTTATAAAGTGCTATATTTACAAAAGTGCTAGTTTATAAAAGTGCTATGTTATAAAAGTGCTATGTTTACAAAAGTGCTATGTTTATAAAAGTACTATGTACAAAGTGTTATTTATAAAAGTGCTATGTTTATAAAAGTGCTATGTTTAAAAAGTGCTATGTTCACAAAAGTGCTATGTTTACAAAAGTGCCATGTTTACAAAAATGTCATGGTTTCAGAAATGCCATGTTTTCAAAAATGCCATGGTTCCAGAAGTGACATGTTTTCAAGAAGGCCATATTATGGCAAATGTTAGTATGATATGACATAGTGACATCATGAAATATGTTCACTAATGTTAAATCACATGGTAAGATAATCAAGTAAGGTGTCGTACCAACCTCCCCTAATCAAGGAGGCTACAGTTTAGTATTACCTTCCGTGATCGAAATTCGTGATCGTGAAGGGTCCAGTTAAATTCCCAGAACTGTTAGGGCCTTGCAAACCCTAGCTTTATCTGGAGGCTGCGCGCTTTTGGTACGAACACTACGGGCCCACAGTTAGGACAAGATAATAAAGATTGAGTCTATAATGAAACATAAGACATTCAATCAATCATAAATGGTTCATGCATGAGTTAGTGTTGTTTGCCATGTTCTCAAGATGCTTATAATGTTTTGTGAGATTATGTTTGAACTTGCTGGGCGAAAGCTCACCTTTATATTTCATACTGTAGGTAAGAAGCCTGCAATTTAATTGGTGGGCTATGCGGACGATGCGGCGGGTGAAGGGCGGTGTGGGATACCACTACGCATAAATTTTCCGCATTTGATTTTCAGTAGTATGTTAATATTTCAAAAATAAATTATGTTTTGTTATTTGTAAGTAGTTTAAAGACACAAAAAGTTACTCAGTATAGTCCGTTATATAACAAGCTTTTCTTTATAAGATAACTTATGTGTATATGTTTTAAAAAAAAAAAAATTTATCTCAAATTTTCAAGTAAAGAATAGTATGGTGTCGACCTGGCTTGGGAAGTCGGGGCGTCACAATTGCACCCATGACAAATTATTCCACGCGAACAGATAATAGAAAGGATACTTATTGCAAGTGAAATTCACAGAACACAAGTTTGGAGCAACAATCGAGAAGCTTTTACAAGCTTCATGACTAAATTCTTAGACTTGGTCTGGAAATCTTTAAAGCTTCCTCGTTAGCATTATCAACATACCAGAGATCCAAAAGCTCAAGGGAAACAAACCTAGAAACCATAGTATCAAGCCAGTAGTACATTTGGCAATTTGATTATTTGCTATTTTAGTTGTTTCAAACTCTCTTCACAAGCTGCTAACTTAATCTCATACGCGCAAGTACTCGATGATACAAAATCGTCACGAAACGAGAAATCATGGAGCCCTTTTGAGAGATCGATAATTATGAACCAAAATGCTTGTGATCCTAACTAAACCGGAAACCTCAAGACTTTCTAGCCCATGACAATCGCTAAGATTCAAGCTCTGCAGGCAAGGGGAGCCAGAGAGAAATGTTTTGTGGATTGCATTGGAATTTATTGTTGTAGCTTTTAAGGAGAGATTTTGGAGGCTTGGAAACTTGATGTTTTCCGAAATATTTGTATACACGCAAATCCAATGTGGTTAGTGTGTTGAAGCATGCAAATTCAAGGAAAAAGTCGCGTTTCTTCAAACTCATATGACTCATGCAAAAAAATATTGTATTCGTCTTGGTTCGTTTGCTTAGTGTGTTTGAGTCATGCAAGTTCAAAGAGAAGTGTTAGGATTTTGGCAAAACAGAAAAGGAGCTTAGTCCCACATTGCAAAGGAAGTAAGAGTTAAGGGATTTTAAAACTATATAAGAGCTGAATTTTTATTTAATTGCCTCTGTCAAATGTACTTAAACTATGTTTATAATACAATGTTATCTATCCAGTTCAAGTGATTTTTTGTCCTATCAACTTCTTTTTTCAATAATGATAATCAACCTATAAACTTAAGTTTGAATGCAAAAAGTATGAAAATGTATCAAACTATGAAAATGTTCTTGTAGGATGCAAAAGAGACGAGGCTTCAAACCAAGATTTTTAAATATGTCAGCTGCAAAGGGCATATAATTACTTTGTAAAAATGTGTCAGCTAACCTTTACGAATGCATAATTTGTAAAAATGTGTCAGCTGCAAAGCGCATATAACCTTATGAATGCATTAATTTGTTAAAGTAGAGAACATTGATAAAGACTGCAAAAAACTTACATTTGCAGTGACATAGCCACCATGGACCCAAGGGGACTTCAGCCCCCAGTCCATGGTGGCCCATTGAAATTTTTTATAAAAGTAATAATTTTCTTTGTTTTTTTCATTTTTAGCTCCCCTAAATATTTTTTTTTTGAAGCCCCTTAGCTTGTCCCTAACATTTGACTCAATTCAAGCCTCACTAAATAAATTTCTTGGCTTCATCACTGTGCATTTGTGACAACATTTATAAAAATGAATAACAAGATGTTTGACAATGACAAAATTTATCTAATCCCTTTCTAAAAAAGCAGACAGAAGACTACTAATAACAACTTTTGAAAACGACAACTTTTCATGGTACAAAAATAGTCTGTGAGACTCATATAATGTGCAATGCTCAAAGAAGCTACATCCGTAAATGGTTTTCATAAAATCTGAGTAAGTTGAATTTCCACTTAAAGGTTGTTTTTATTCTTATCAATCAAGAGTTCAGATTTCACTCACGAGGGGGAAAAAAAGAATAAAAAATTTCAGCTTGTGATTCTACTAAACCAGTCCAAGAATATTTTCTTTCATTGTTTTTTAAAATAAAAAAACCCTTAAAAGAGCTATATTGACAAACAAATAAGAAAAAAAAATAAAATAAAAAAATCTCCCACACCATTATCAGTCAAAAGCACAACTATGTTTGACACATCGTGACCATAATTATATATGATGACAGTTAATGATAAGGATAAATTACAAGTACTCCAAGTCACTAATAAAATCTGTGAAAACACACTCTTCATCCATTTACATCAAAAATTACAATAAAAATTAGCACGTATCAAACTCGTCTTAAAATTAGTTGTGAAACAGTTATACTTCAATCACCATTGGTCAAAACCTATAATCATTATTAGGCATAACTGTTTCATTCGTTATTATGATTACAATAAAATCATGGTTTAAAATTGTCTTTAATTTAACATAAGAAATCCATATTTAGTATGCGTTTGGTTGGTAGGTTTAAGTTGAAATTTTTAGATTGGAATTGTTTGATTTTTTGAAAACTAGTTAAAAAACTTGTTAATTTTTCAAAAAAAAAGATAAAAATGAGTTGAAATTTTTTTCTTTTAAGAAATGGTCAATATCATAACTATTATTAGCAGACAAGGAAAAAATTATTCTGTTTAGTTATTGTTTCTATAGACACCCCGACTTGTGTTCATTTGGGACGATTATTGAGCAGAAAATTAAAAGTCTTGCTGGCAATCCATAACATCAAATCACAGGATAAGAGAATAGATTAGCACTTCGTAGAAAGAAAAAATAATACTAATACTAATGCTAACACTAATACTAATACCAATACCAATACCATTACCAATACTAATACTAGTACTAATACTAATTTTAGGATCACAACAACATACAATCAACACCATAGTTAATATTCCATCCATGAAACCATAATTGATAATAGTACTAGCTACATTAATTAGTAATGGTAACTAACGAAATGAGCATACTAAGATTAACGAAAACCAAATAAAACTGTACAACTTCATAGTAAAGTAACATATTACAGGTGAGACATTAAATGACACCTACAACTGGAGGAGATAAATAAAACTTGACAATCCCATATTCAGCATCTCCGTATATCCTGTATTTGTGATTTACATAAAGTAGAAAGTTGCATCATAATAACAACGATACCAGTCTAGCAATGGTACACATCATTAGAGGATTTGGCACACATTAGCATTTCTCCTGCATTTTTTTTTAAAGCCGATAGTTCTGTTCAATAACTAGCAATTCGATAACTTTTGACATCCCAAGTGAATCATAATATATTATATATATAACAACTTGAACGTCGGTTGTGATGTAGCTTAATTTTGTGGTTTATGGTTGTGAATCTCAACCGAACCAAAGGTTGTATCAGGCCGGCCAGCAGGCCGAGCCATTCTCTGCATTAGGTTGATCTTGACTATCCTACGATTGATTCTTTGATTATTTAGAAGAAAGTTTTAATCTGTTTCTCTGCAAGTATGTTCTATAGCAGGAAAATTATTGCTTAAATGAGTAAACAAATCAAAAACTTTTGGCATCTATAGGGTAATAAGTAGAACCTTGTTCAACCAAAACAGTTGATAGAGAAATTAAACAAATAACAAAATCATATATATGTAATCAATAGAATCACAGAGCAATGTTGTGAGCCATGCATATGAGGCCCAATGCAAAATTGAGAAAGAAAGAGGATCGGAAGAAAAGAAAAACGGAGGCTTGGGTTCCACATTATTGCAATTTGCTTAATTAAAGTACTTTAAAAAAGGTTGGTTTATAAAGCCCTCCAAGCAAATAATTAAAGACCGTATTAATAAAGAAACGAATAAACCTAATAATAATCTCAATTTATATATATATATATATTATCCTAATATAATTCTTAACCATTCAGAAACAATCCAAGATTAATCCCAGCAATGCAATTAAGAGGGTTTACTGTAGTTAATTCTAAGGAGCTTGTATGATGATGCTTGATATGCCTGTAAAAGAGCATTATTGATGCTATTCTGGCCTCCGATGTTACTAATGTCCTGTTCCAAATTCAGTCTCTCAATTTTCAAGTCCTTGAACGCATGCTCCAACGTGTGCTTCCAACATTTTCTACGATTTTGGCAGCACCTCACTGTCCTTCTCCATCTATGTACGTTCTCATAAAACTCCTATTTATATTTAGTATCAACCAAAGCGTAAAAAGGAATTATTCCAATCCAGAGAAAAACCATCATGATTCATTCTAGGACTAAATTATTTCGGAATTACAATAAACTTTGATTTGGGTGGAATTAAATTTAACAAAGAATTCGTAGTTGTAGTACATACCTCAATAAATTTGGTTTCGAGATCAGATGATGATGCTACGTAAATAGAATCCCAAGGGCGCCATTCACGATTAAATAGACATTTGACCATATCTTTACCACTCAAAGAGGGCTTATTGATAGTAAATAGTAACCTCTTATGCAGATTCGGATCCTTATGAAGGTTGCGCATTATATTGCAAAACAGTAAATAACTGAAATCCTTATGGAAGATCAAAATATCCTGCATAAAACCATGAGGCAGAATCTATATAAGTATACGAGAGAGGTCTGATGGTTAAGATCAGAAATTAAAACAAGAAAAACATACAATTAAAAGAAAAAAAAATCTAATACCTTGCTCCAGCTAAAAACTGTCATTCTCACATCTTTAAAATGTTTGGTTTTGGAGAATAAATATTCCTCAAACATTTCCATCCAAAGATCATTAACAGGTTGTTTTGCAAGAAGAGAATAAGAGAATTTCACTTGTGATAACTTATTCGATTTGGGCAGAGAATAGAAAGGATAGTTATTGTCCCCGAACTCCACAAAACGCAAGTTTGGAGCATTAATTACCCAATCCCTACTGAAGCTTCGACAATCTTTGATGACTAATTTCCTCAGGCTTGGGCTTGAAATCTCTATGTGAGCATTACGAAGGAAGCAAAGATCCAAAATCTGAAGGGAAACAAACCTAGAAACCATTTTGAAGCCAATCATGTTTCGACAATTTGATGTTGCTCAATTTTAGCTGCTTCAAACTCTCATCACAACCGGCTAAGGTAATCTCAGGTCTCCCCAATTCTGACAAGCCAGAAAATAAAAAGCTTGGAGATTTGGTGCTTGTATATCAACCCTTTTGAGCGACTCACATGTGTCGACCGAAATGATTTTGATCCCAGCTAGACCTGAAACCTCGAGACTTTCTAGCCCATCACAACCAAAAAGAATCAAGCACTTGAGCAAAGGAGAGCCAGAGAGGAATGTTTTGTGGATAATATCTGAAGTTAATGATGATGTTCGTATCAAGACGAGTTTTTCGAGGCTCGGAAACTTGATGTTTTCAGGAATATTCCCAAACTTGCATTCAGACAAATATAATGTGGTCAGTGTGTTTGAAGGATGCAAGTTTACGGCGAAGTCTCTACTATAAGGACTGACTTCTAGTTGTCTGAGGTTGTTACCTGCGGCAAATACAAATTCTATCCACTGCTTGGTTAAATCGAAAATTTGACATTCAATGATGTCCCTCGGGAATGGCGTATGCAAGGATAGAGTCAAATCCTCCACTCGAAGACGTAGATGAGCGTACCTTTCCAAGGTTGTATTCATGATTTGCAGTAACTTATCAGACTTGAGTTTGTTTATATCGAGAACCACTGTGGAGCGTGAATCCCATGCGCTTTTCCATGACTTTGAGAGGACGGTTGTTCGAGCTGCTGTCCTTGTGGGAAGGAAATCTAGTATGCGATGAATGATGGTTTTGTGGCAATTCTGAGAACAAATCCCTGTTGGTCATGGTGATTCCAATTAACAAAGCCCTAATCGAGTAATTATCCTCCCCAACAAATACATATATATATATATATATGTATAATGTGTGGTAAGACGCCGGGGCCAAATTTACGAGCAAAGGGATAACTTCTAGTCTCTATTCTAGAGAGAGAATAATTCTTCAAGGATGGCTAATGAGAACATAAATAGAAGAAAACTTTAGATATATTTATAAGCGATCATCCCAGCTTTTTTTTCTTTTTATAGAAAAAATAATAATAATAATAAAATGGACAGTTGCCCTAACGTAAATTGGGAAATTAGTAAAGGAAAATTAGATAGGGTGGCCCTTTTTAATCACCTAATTTAATAAATGGCTCAATTTTTTTTTAATTTAGGAAAATTGTTATTTGTCATTTTTCAAATTTGGTCATTCAATGATTGACTATGAAAATTGATTATTGACTATGAAATTTAGTGATTTACGTCATGATTAATCATTGATTAACCGTAAGTCAATCACTAATTGACCATTTTAAGAAAATTGATTAACCTTTTTTTTTCAATGACCTTTTAACTAATTTTTAAAAATTTCGATCATTTATTAAAAAGCTTCTTCAAAAAAAGCTATTTAACTATAAATCTCATTTGATGAAAATTAGACTACGTGGCTTATTTTGGTCACCCCTTCTAATAGACAGTTGAACTCTTTTTAATTTAGCTAAATGGTTGTTTGCCTTTTTTTTTTTTTTTTTTTTCCAAATTTGGTCAATGTGATTTATCAAATTAACAATATATGTGGTTAACAAAATTGATTGACCATTTTAGGAAAAAATACATTTTAATTAATTTTTTAAAACTTCGATCATTTATTAAAAAACTTCTTAAATAGCCTTTTTAAGAAGTTTTTTAATTGATTCCTAAATTTACCTCTAAATTCCTAAATTTCATTGATTCTTGTTGGCAATCTACAAATCTTGAGAAACAAGCAACTTGGGATATATGTTATAAAAAAATAAATAAATAAAAAGAACCGGGGAAAATTTTGTGTAGAGCGAAGAAAATTTTTTAATGTGGTTAGCTATAAGGTAGTTTATGAAAATAAAAGAAGAAAAATATGATTAAATATTACTAGTTATTACGAATTAAAATTTAGGGAAAATATAAAAACAAAAAAAAATTAGGGAAAATATTTATTCAAATTTCAGATATTGAATTATGGTAATTTCTTTTACTTTCACAAATTAATGAAGAGAACCCCCTACAAATTGGGAATTAAGGAAATGTTTGCTTTGCATCAAAATAAAATGGAAAGTGAATAGTTATTTCCTTTTTCAATTAATCATATGTCTACTTAGAGCATCTCCAATATTTTGACATTTGAATGAAAAAAAAATATTCTCTAATATAGTGCTATCTTTCATACCAAATTTGTCTATGCTAAAGATTATGCCAAATTTGCCACATAGTATAGTCAATGCTAAATTTTACTTTTGATTCTTATTGGTTGTTGTCGCATATAATTTTATAACATATTTATTCTTCATTTATTTAAGGATTATTTACGTTTTCATACCTTATATTTTTCTTTTATTTAAAAAGTATACCTTGGATTTTGAATTTTTTTATATCTTTAGATTTCAATTAATTATACAAATCTATACCCTTTTTCTAGATCAACACTTAATTTTGACCCAAACATACCCAAATACCCTTAAAAAGAAAAACTAAAATTTAGATTATTCACCTTTTATATGTATCTTGCTTTTACTAAAAAAGTATACTCTACATTTTAAAATAATGTATTTTATATCATTTTATTATATTTAATATTTTAAATCTATATGTTTTCTAGGTCAACTTATTCTTTGAACCTTAAGATGTCCAAAACCTTGATTTAAATTTCTTAAATTATTTATAAATTCAATTTTGAGGTTATTTACATTATTTTTATATTAAAATAAGTATTGATTGAGAAAAAAAATATAGATATAGGTATCAATATATTATAATGACATAAAAATAAAGAACTTCAAAATGCATAATATACTTTATAAGTAAATTAGGTAAAATACATATTGATCAAGAAAGGGTATAGATTTGTATAGTAATTATAATCTAAAGGTATAAAAAATGTAAAACTTTAAAATACAAGACATATTTTCTGAATAAAAGAAAAATATGAGGTCTAAAAACATAAATAACCCTTTATTTAAATACTATAAGTTCACTTTTATAACTTTCAAAACATAATAATAAGGACAAAAAATAGAAATAACATTAGAAATGACATAATACATTAGAGCATATAAGTAAGATAATGTTATTTTTCGTATTATTTTGTAACAAATACATCATTGGCATACACAAATATAATGAAGATGGTCTTACAAAAGGAGGATGAGAACTTAGTGGACGCCACACAATATAAGGAAAAGAAATGAGGCAAAAAGCTACGTTTGAGTAACTCCTTTTAATTTTGCAATGAGAACTTAGTGGGCGTCACACAATATAAGGAAGAGAAAATTAGGCAAAAAGCTATGTTTTGAATACCTCCTTTTAATTTTGTACACTCTAACATCAAAATTAATTTTTGGTGTAATAAATGATAAAATTATCTACTTTATTGTTATTGTGGGCATAAATAAAAACAAGGTTAAATTTATGACGTTTTTGCATCTAACCCTATAGAAAATGAAGAAGGAGAGCACCAATCCTTACATCACCCTTGAAATTGATTTCTTGTCAAAGGAAATGAATATCAATTTAACTTATATACCTTTCCATGTATTTATGTTTTTTTTATTGTGTAAAAAGACAATTTAATATTTATATTAATAAGATTAACATTATTATGGTTAATAAACACAACAACGGGAATAAGATTGTTTCCCTTTACACCATTTAATAGACAAGTAAACACTAAAAAGAAAATCAATGATTCTCTTTCTTATTTCTTTACTTTACTTTACAATCTCATTACCTTTCGTATTATATAGTAACAATACTATTTCTACGTTGATGGTTTGGAGGAGTTTTTATAATTACTCCATTAATTCTCAAGAACATTAAAGTAGATTTCGCGCAAATTTCTTCTAGGGTCATTTAAGTCGAGCCCTGTTATATAAAATTGCCATGTTAGACACCAAAAACCATTCTCAATGACTGCTTTTAAAGTTGAAAGAACAGAACGAACGTGAAACCTACAACCATCAAAAGGGAAAAGAATAAGATCCACAACTTTTTCTTTAGACAACGGTCGCTGAGGCAATCTCCTCTCCGAAACCTATCTGCCCTCTGTACGAAAGAACATGATGGATGGAAAATGGTCAGTGCCGACGATAATTTGTAACTAGACATATCTTTACCACCTCTCACGTACATCAACGGAGCAGTGTACCATCATTAGGTATAACCGTAAAACGGTCACAGATCACTCGTATATGGTTTAAGAGACTGTTCACATGGTTTCCTAGCTATGACAAACAAGCAAACTCTTACCACTCCCACGATGGTGGGCTGAGCCTACCTCGATATATCTCTTCTACCAGTCAGTAGCTTCCCAAAAAGTTTCAGCATGGATTCCCAAAAAGGGCCACCTGAGCGGATCTTGTAGTAATATAAAAGGGTACAAAAGATGAGTTGCATTTGAAATAATAATTGGCATGGTAATACTGTAGATAAATTATAAAGATTCTCTGCAATTAAGCAGACATGTTAAATCAAACCACAGGTTCTTGCTTGCACTTGAGTGTTGAGTGTGCTAATCGTCAAGGCGAATCTCATGTAAATTTCTCAATGACAGCAGAGTTTGACCAATGAATCCGCACCGGCAGTGAATAACCAGGGATGGAACTTACAGTCCATCGCACCTGAAAAACGTGCATAAGAACTCAAGACTTTAGTTTTTTATCAATTCATTTACATCACATTTTGACACTAACATAAGAATTTTGAATTACCATTGCATTAGAGCTGTTCTCGTGGCACCAAACATAGATGCTTGCTTATTGGTTACTACGTTGACCTTTTCATTGAAATTTTTCAATTTTTGAAATCAAAATTTTGCCCATACTAATTGTAAGTGTGATATTTACGATTTTTGCACTTTTTTGTTTACCAAATTTAGAATTAGGATTGACATTTGCATTGGAGTTGATTTTACGTTCATCATCAATATCTCTCAACAGAAGATGGTTTTAGTCGAAATTCTCACCTCTCCCATTTGAACTTTTATGTTCTCTAAGATTTTCCAACGGAACAATAAGAGGATTCCGGTTGAGATCTGAATAAACCAAGCCATGGAAGGCGTACGCAGTGCAATCATCAGAGCACGATGCAAATAGGGGATATGAACGATGCAAAACTGCACCATTGCTGTCTTTAGGATGGCACCTGTGAAAATTTTTCACAGCCACATTAGAGAAATACATCCCACTAAATTAGCAGGTAAATGTAAATTGAAATAGAAAAGGATCATATTTCAGAGTACTGTAAGGTCGAGATGAAAGGTCCGAGTCGAACCAACACTTCCCTTCTCTGCTCCCCACAATTACGTTATTGCCTGCATGGAAAGTACAGTTCAAATCATCTTCAGATAATTCCTACTTTCTATGACAACTATGAGAAAGATGAACTACACAGTAAGAAAATATTAGCTGGAAGCAATAAAGTATAAGTTGTAATTGTCAGCAATGAAGCATCAAAACCTACCAGCTGGATGAATCGAAATGGAGGAGATTTCCCGCGGTGCAGTCTTGAGCCTTTTTGTGGTCCTTTGCTCCCCCAAGTGACAAACGCTTTCTCTTTTTTTGTATAAATGCGAACAAATAGGATGGAAAGTAGAAGAGACCGGAAGCCCATTGTAACTTGATTGGAATTATTTGTGTTAGCTTCTTAGATATCTGATGAATTACATTAGCCATCAAGTCGCTTAATAAACAAGTCAAGGAAACTCATAGCAAGATATCCAGAACCAATTGATGACACTTCGTAAAAATCATAATAAAAACAGACACGAGTTGCCTAAAGAAACAAACAATTGTTCCAGATGGAGACATATTCGTACTTGAAAAAAAAAAAAAAAAAGGATATCCGCTGGCAGTACTGCAAAAAGGTTCTCTCCTTTGCGATGCCAGTCTACAGAAGATACAGTCTAAAAAACCTGAAAAAGCAAGCAGTTAGAAATCTTTAGGAAGGCCTCCCAGCTTGAACTACTAGAGAATTTAAACAACAATTTAAAAATATAAAAGTTCAGTACCTTGAAATGCCTCAATCTGATAGCCCCATGCTTATCATCTTGATGCCAGGTTGCAACAGATGCAGTCTTGTCTACGTCAAAGGAGGAAAAATAAAAGGTGAGAAACTCTGATGCTGATCAGCTTAGGAAACTGATACTCGAAGCAATCTCACTTAGTCTTCGGGTGATGGAGGTGTTTTAATCTTGAAGGTTCGACAGAAACAGACAGAACTGCATCAGTATGACTTCTGTACTCAAGATAACATGTTGTAGGTAAGGCCTAAAATCCTTTCGACTTGGTAGATTGGGTTTCAAGGATTCAGGGTCAATGTTTATCCGGAATATTAAAAAGAGAAATAGAACGATATTACTGTACAATGTACATCTGATTAGAAGTGGGACATCGAAACCACATATCTTGCAAAAGCCAGCAAAGAAAAATAAATAATAGCACCAGGGGAGCTTCTCTGAGATCAGACTTAACACTTACTCTCTTCTTTCGTACTCTTGGACACAAGTATAGATCCAGACACGTTCGAAGGATTCCTTGACAGCATTTTTATATGCAGGGAAGTTTCTCGGGGATGTAAATCTAACATAATAATGATAACAAGTATGATGTTTTAAGCTAAACTACCAAAAAAAAAGGGGTAATCATTTGATAAACATTTGAGACACGTGCATGTTACCTTTTAGGTAAAAACTTGGGTCGGTCTTCCTCATACATTAACTGATAAGAAGTAATCTCTCCTTGAGTTGGGATGTATTCCAAAGAGGGATTGTACAACTCCTCATGGCCTGAAAGCAAAAGTTGTCACATTTTTTATCCAAAAAAATTTCACAAGATTCATTACAAAATAAAATCCCAATCCTGAAAAATGGTCAGCATTACCCGGCAATTTCGGCTTTGGTGCAGGAATATATGCCAAATGCCCAGACTTTTCAGTCGCATAGGATTAATCTTCCCACAAGAGATAGTTTTCAAACTCAATTAACCCCTTACGAATAGCCCGATGAAGTGCAACAACCTGTAGATACAAGCAAAAGTGTAGGGCAAGAATTACCAAATCATGATTGAAAGTTCATTGATTGATCTATTCCTTTAACCAGCAATTAAGAAAGTTTGAATTGAAAAATGACTTGAAAACTAATTCATTTATACAGAGAAACAATGAAAAAGAAAATAAAACTCTAGTGACTTGTTTTGGATGAAAGCCATAAGATATCCCATGCGCATAACCAAGAAAATTTATGATATCCGAAAAAATATATTCGAGAAAATTATGAACAATCATCATGAGAATACCGAAAACAGAAAAAAAAAAACATATGAAAGTAATTGAATAAAGATTAGAAGTTCCTACTTTAGTCTTCGTTGAGATTTTTATGTAACAATAATAATAACAAAAAACATATTTGAAGAATGATCAAGCAAAATGTAAGTTTCATCCAACAAATAACAGGAGAGATAGTCATCATTAAATTTGGAAACAGAGAGAATTGGTGGAGGACAGAATATAGAGGATTGTCAGTACTTTTACTACTGATTCATCCTAAAAAGTATTAACAGAACATGGAACTACCTCCAAGAAGAGAGTAACCTCAGAAGATGTGTAAAACTACATTTAAAATTTAGCGAATTAGAGAATATCCACAACTGAGTGTGAGTTTCAACTTGATTAAAACAAAGGCCCGTTAACGACACATTATGAGTTTTACCTGAAGGGAATAAGTATTACCTGAAGAGAATCCTAACTTCTCAACTGAAGATATCCACTCATAGCTTTCACCGTTCCTTCTCAACTTGGTCACCAGTTAACATCGCCTAGGGTCAAATATCTTTGCATGAGACACAGATTACATAGTGTTTATGCGCTATAAAAATCAAAATCTTTCAAATGTGCAAGTGTAATCATCAAAATCTTTCAAATGTTCAAAGTGTGTGGTGAGAGAGAGGCAAAAGGCACTTACCAAGTCATGTGGCAAAATCTGCTCTAATTGGACAGTTAAATACCTGGAAACTGTGAACAACCAATGACAATAAGAGATGGAAGAGTAAGCATTCAACAAACGTCAAAACTACATCAAAACATCGCAACTTGACCACCACAGAACCAGTAAATGCGACGCTGCTCTCTATCGCTTCACTAACCTTCAAATAATCAACAGAGAAAAACCAATAGAGCCTTAGAAAGAGAAAGAAGAGCCAGATTGTTGAACATGAAACAGAAGATATGTCATTATAATTCAGAATCTGCTTTGCTTTCCGGAGTGAAAGGGACTTACTATCTAGTTAAGCTCGAAAACCATGCATTAACTCAAAGCGTTAGACTAATTTATACAGTAAAACCGACAAACTCGATTTTGTACACATTTTTAGGGCAGCAGAAAGAAAGTCAAATTTAGAGAAAAAAGGAGGGTTAGCCAGGATATTAAGCCCTATATCCTTCCACTAAGCCAGTTTACACATTTTATTGCTTTAAGCTCTTTACATAAAGATGTAAGTTCTCAAAATCAAGATAGGAAGAGCTGAAGTGAAAAAAAGACCACGAGGACCATGTTCTTAATTGGTTCAGCAAAAACGATAGAGGGAGTTCTTCCTGTCATGTCTGGAAGGGCCTTGAAAGCAAGGGCCAGAACACAGGATCCTTGCCGTGTATACTTGTGAAAAAGTGGAGGAAAAAAGAAGCGCATCTCTCTATTGATGCATCCAATAGGAAAAATCGGGTGAACATCAGAAAGCATGAGAAGACAGAAAAGAAAAAAAGCAGTCAGAAACGCAGATCTAATCTGAGATCATGTTTTAAAAATCGAGTCACAGGGTTTCTGTTTAATTATAACTCTGATGTTGGGTTCATACGATTTTAGTCCAGAGTACTAAAGGGAACGTAACTTTGACTTCTCATTGTAGGCAACAAATATAGGACAACTTAACTTGTGTAAAACAAATTTCCCCCAATAAGCTGCATTTGAAATTGAAAATCAGATATTTCTTCCACTAATTTCTTCTTTGTTCAACTTATATAATCAGTGTTTGTTATAAGGATTTAACAATATGGTAAACTTAAAGTTTACACGATACAATCAATATAGTGCAATTCATTTCTCGATGGTCAAATATAATCCTCGAAATCCGTAAACTCTTGTAAGTAAGCATATCAACACGAAATGAAAAATCATGCATGGACCTTGATGAAGGCAAAAAAATTCCTCCTCAATGCGAACAGCTAATGCCATTCTTTCAAGTGTGAAGCAAAATGGTGTCTCTGAAATAGCTGATAAGCATGACCACTTCCCCTGTAATCAATGCCATAATGCCAAATATCAGGGGAATAAAAACAAAAAAAAAATATATATATATATATATGTTTATTGATACTGTTAGTTATAAAAGACGAACTTGCGGCCTAAAATTTCCCCCTGCCTGGATTCCAACTATCTTATTCAACATACCACACAAGGCCTCAAGGTGTGTGTAGCATGTTATCAAGAATTATTTCACACATTCTCATTTCTAGGAAAATATATATATATATATATATATATAATGTATAGTAAATCTTACCCAGTCCAACGTGGATATAGCTCTATCTATTTGCGCATACGGTACCTCGTCTAAACATGCCACTAGTCCTCCCCTCCACCATCTCAAAAGGTGGTAGGAGAAAAAAGAGAGAAGACACAGCTTCCACTAAAATTTCAAATATCTTCAAAATCAACCCTGAAATAGGCAGGAAACAAAAGATTCATCCACTAGCTTTAAATTAAACAAGATCCCACTAGCTTTCTTATTTTGCAAAGGAAAAATGTAACGGTTACCTCTTTGGCATGGCTTTGTCACAGATTTTCATGTCTTGAGTCTATTCCTTTAAGTGCAGCCTTCTCAAGAGGATCACCAACCTGTCAGCCAATAAAGGAGTTATATAGCAACATGGTCAACTGCAGTTATCAGACTTGCAGGAAAAAAGAGTCCACCTATTGACTAGTCTGGGATAAACATAAATCTTGCCCTTGTAAATAAAAAAATCTGTGACGCTATAGTTCATTGTTACACTTGTCACCATCTTTTTCCAATTTAATTCTACATGAACCAACAACTAATATTGAGGTGCATTGCATTTCTTCAATTGATTATAGTATCGCTCACAACTAAACACGGGCCTCAAGAAGCGTACAAGCTTGAAAACTAATCACGCGCCTTAAGAAGCATAGCAGCTTGTTATCCACAAAAGACTAACGCATGACAAGAGGCCAGGATCTCCACTATGTGAGCACACAATTTAGTCTTGCCTGATTCTCGCAGAACTCCTGGGAAGAGCAAAAGGAGCATACCAACTTGACAACCTACGTACTCAATGTGAGAATACCATGTCATCTGATTCAAGTGTTCCAGTTTCATCAAAATAACAAACATCAACCTGCAGATGAAAAAAGAAGAAAGCACAAGAACAATGCATGTTCGAGCAGAATAGTAGAGTACACTTCTCGAATATAATGTTTTATAACACATTGGGAGAGGGGGAAAATATGCTAAGTACGTAAAGTATAAGGGCTTTTAGTATTAATAAATTGGATTCCCACACTCTATTGCTCTATATAAACTCATACAAGGTAAGTTACGGATGCCAAAGCTACTTATAGTCCCACCATAATTTTTTAATTTCTACCATAGATAAAAATTTTCACAACACAAAACATCCACAAAATATAGATCTGAGAGCAAACTCCCCCTAGGGGATTTTCTCCCTTTGAACCGGAAAAAAAAAAAAAAAAAAAAAAGGGTCAAGGAGCAGAAAAATAACACCCGAAGAAGTGCCAACACACCTTTCCGGCGAACAGAATACGGAAAGGTTGAGTACAGTATATTCCATGCCGTGCAAATGCAATCAGAGATGCAGTCACAGCTATATAGGGAATTCCATTGGCAGCTCAGGAGGGATCTCATATGTAACAATGATGAACAGCTAAGAAAAAACTTGTACTTGCTTCTAGTTGGATCCCCTAGCCACTACATCAACAATGTCATATCATGAGACAGAGAAAGCCAGAGTTATATAACAATCCGTTAGGTACGTTAAAGAACCACTAATTTACCTTTCTGAGCACATAACCCAGCTATTACTGCAAATACAACTAAGAAAAAGGATTAACAGCCCATTTTCCCATCGCATTAACCTGCAATTTAAGTGATGAAAAAATCAATCCAAAAAACAAGGACAACAAAGACCACTATGAGTTACAGTCAATTAATAAAAGAAAGATCATAATGAATAACCCTCTCCTTAGAAAATAAAACTGTTCGTGTCAGTTTTCCTTGACTTGTTTCAAACCCAGGTTTAGAACAACATGCCACCGTCAAGAGTCTTTGAAAGGGAAGCTCAGCTCTGACTCGGGTTTTGTTTAAAAGGATATAGAGGCACACCAGCAATTAAACAATAAACACTCTAGTACACGAATTTCTGTAGCGTGAACTACCTTGTCTGGTGTATACTGCAAAATTTTAATCCCACCGAATAAAACATGGCCTTCATCTCGCTTAACTGATAACTTCTCCTCACTTCCTCTACCCATATAACTGAAATCTGAACTCACGGTCAAGTTATTGATACCCAAATCTGAATTCACGACCCCTTCTCTTTTGAATAGACAAAACATTGCTTTCAAAAGTCAATCTCTTATGATATACAGAGGATGAAGAACGTCTGAGCTGAAAAAAGCCCGAAAACTAAATTACAAGTAAATAAACTACCATGTTGAGAAAAACTGTCCATGAGCAAACATGTTTCCACACTCTACTGAAAAATATTCTACCATCTTCCATTGCTCTTAGAGGTATAATTTGGTTGGCTTGGAATAAGAAGCTTGACATGTTCGGCATTCTAAGCAACCATAAAAGCAACTTTTAGCAATTCAAAAACGCAGAAATCCAAAGCTTTGCTCCATATTTTCATGTTCCTTCTTATCCTATCTGAAGGTCCAAACATTTGCTCTACTTTCTTCATTTACTTAGGCTGATGTTTAAACTGAATCTGTAAAGGACTTATAATTCTTGAGGAGAGATTTGTATACCAGATTTACCTGACTACGAAAATGAAGCGGGAACTTCTTAAGAGCCGGAGAATTTTGCCAGGGTTATTTTGCAGGCATCTGCAGTTGCACATTAACATCCTCAACAATTCTGCTCTTTCCACCACCTTTCCCCCTACTTCGTATTTCAACATCTTTCCCTTCCCTTCCCTCACATTGTTATCAAAACGAATTCAATTTCCCATTCAATATATTATGGTGGATCCAATTCTAATATTAAGCTAATCTCTCTCTCTCTCTCCCTCTCAAGTTCCGAGCTTTCTCGGCAACCAACCAAAGATATTAATTTGGCAAAAAACAACAGTTCCATGCAATCTTCCTGTCCTGCCCTCCCCACCTAAATGCCCTTCTTTCAACATAACATTACTTTATGAGAGAGAGAGGAGAGAGAGCGAGAGAGAGGGGGGGGGGGGGGGGGGGGGGGGGGGGAAGACATTGAATATTAGTTATTTAAAACAGTTTTCTTATCATTTAAAAAAAAAAAAAAAGTTTTGTACAAGATATTTATGTAAAAATAAAAATAAAAAAAAATAAAAATAAAAAACCGTAAACAAAATTGAGCGCCATTCCGCTCTTATATATATCTGGTGATCGTCTTCATTTCTGCTACTACTCTCCCGATGGCAGAATACGACGCTTGGTAGACGAGATCGCAAGAGAATTTGCAGCAATTCGCAAGGAGCTCGACAACTATGTCGACATTTGGTATAACGCCAAGGTTTTCTCTCTCCTCTCTCCTCTCTCCTCTCGCTCGTCTCCTCTCTTCTCCTCTCTGATTTTCCCTAATTTTTCAGAATGGAGTGCTCATTTCTCCTTCTCAGGAGAATATCCGAGCTTTTCTGGACGCAGACGCCGACCTTCTCGATTGTTTTGAAGGACATTATTACGCTTTGAAGCTGAAATTGTCAGATCTCTGTGTTGGAAATTGAACCCTCTGAGGTACACACACACACACCTGAAAGTAATTCTACATATGTGTATATAAACAGACAAATTCCAAGTCGGATTTGTATATATATATATATATATAATATACACATATATATACATTAACGTGAACAAATGGTCAAATTCCAAGTCGATTAGTAAACCTGTTATATATGTAACTATTCCGAGGTGGATTATGTATAATATATAAAGTTGGAAGTAATATTTGTTTGTGTGGTGTGTGTGTGTAATTACAAGCTGTGAACTCATAGTTAATTGAGCGGTGGACTATGTATTAATACGCTATTTAATCGAAGAACCTTAATGGATAAAACTAACTTTCCGAGAGAGGGTCCTCTCTCTTTACACACACCACACACACATATAATAATACTAATATTGGATGGTTGTGATTTATAGCTTTTCACTTTGAAATAAGAAACATAATTTTATTGTGAATGAGAGAGAAACCTTTATATAAGTAAAAAGGATTGGAGTTGACATTATACGTGAACAAATTATATTTTTACCATGATTATTTTGTTATTGAAGTTTAAATATTATGATATAAAATTAAGACAGAGAACGTAAAGATAGAAAATGTTAGTGACTCTTATCCCATTTTTCGTATCCTTTTTACCTCATAGTTATAGTGGATTTGAAGAATAAATGGCTGAAGTAAACTAGAGTGCATCTTAGTGAATATGAAGATAGAGTTGTCAAAATTAAAGCATGAGGTGTAGACCAGGTGAAAAACTCATGTGGATAAATCTAAACCATTGTTTTTAAAACAAAATAGAACCAAACAAATTTCACCATTGGATTGCTTCAACTAAAAAGTTGTGCAAAACTCATTTCATATTTCTATATAACTTAATATATTATATATTATATAGATATGGTTGTCAAATCTGAATATGTGTTCCTTTTTTTTTCAAAAAGTTAATTGTCTTTATATTTTGGTTATTTTCTTCTCTCTCTTTATGTTAGTGTGGTTTACCTTTCAGTATGGACGAGGATAAATGAATGGACCAATTCTAAACTTGTATGAGAATCTTAATTGCGGCTTCACTCTAATTCCTTATCAACATACTGTAAATTTATCCATTTCAACTTGTTTGCGGTATGCTTATTTAATAAAATACTGTTTATTTCACTCTACAGTTGGTTGGTTGTACTAGGGAATTTTACTTTTGCAGAAATGTCTCATCTATAGACTTTGTTTCCAATTCTCTTTCTAGATCAACCATTGTGCTTTATACATACATACATACATATATATATGGATATGCAATGTGTTCAGCTATGTAAGTAACTCATCACATTTACAGTGACAACTTGTGTGTGTGTGTGTGTGTGTTATATAAGATTTGAGATTGTAATTACAAAATGTGGCAATTTCGTTCCTTTTCTCTGTTTCTGTGCCATGGACCATCTTCAATGATATGTTCATTGTCTCTTCTTTACTTTTTTTTTTTAGTTATTGGGCTGAAATTGTCTCTTCTTTTCTTGGCCATTTATTTTCTTTCCCTAGTTAGCTTTGGATCTTATGAGCAATCATGTTTGACACATTAATTTTCAGCATTTGTATAAAAGTTTCATAATGGTGTTCCAATAATTGCTTTTGATTTCTATACAGATATGTGTATGAATATAATTTTGTGTGGGATATGATCCCAAGAACATTTATTTCAAAAGAAATAATCATAGAAGTCATCAAAAGCAAAATTCAAAAGGGGGAATGCAAACCCAACTCCCGAAAGCAGAATTTGGCTTTTTTTTTTTCATATTGTTGACTGCTTTTTCTATTCAAATAGTCGATCACTGTATATTGTTGTAGGATGCTAAAAGAGAAAGCTCCTACGAAGGATGTTGTCATATGTCCCGGATGCAACAAACTAGTTGCGCTTGCAACATCGTTTATAGAATTCAGTAAGAAGATCTTTGACGAAGACATTGATGATGGTGGAGAGGCCGCTTATCAGGATGATGAGGAGTTTGGTATGATTTACTTGTTCATGAGGAGCTTGTTGATGATTACTTGTTCATGAGGACCCTGTTGATGAGAACCATACTGCTGAGGAGCCTTACACATGGGCAGTTTTCAGTGAACTGTAAACACTCAATCCCTATCATTTTTCTAAAAGCAACTTTTTTTTTTACACGTGCACTTATAGTCATTTAAACTCATTCAATGTCCAGCATCACCGAGGAGACCGGAGTCGGAAGGAACTGCGAATGTCCAAGGCATTCTGAGGATGAAAAATGGAATTATCAAATACTATGTGCCACTGTAAGCTCTAAAAACTTGGTTTTTTTTTTTTTTTTTTTTTTTTTTAATTTAAGGTAATTCTTACAAAAATTATGTAGGGATAAGTTGAAATTTTGGGATGGTGCGGAAGAAAAATCTGCGCGGAAGGCTTTGAAAAAAAAAACCATGTAAGTAGGTAATGTGTTCGTTTCAGATTTTATGGACCAAAACAATCCAAAGAACTGAAAATTTGACCATTTTATTGTGTTTTAATTTTATTGTGTTTTTGGTTTCTTCAATGCAGGAGAAAGAGGAAGGAGACACATAAGCTCATGTCCTGCAAAAGTATCTTTAGCTTTGGTACTGTAGTTAAAAAATATATAAATACATACCTGGTTCCTGCATTGAACAGTCATTGTGATTGTCACACTTTAAGATGACTGGTTTTGACAAATAATGATTTGTTCAACATGTGTAAGCAAAGATCATTAACAGGTTGGTTTTCAAGGTTTGAAAAAGAAAATTGGACTCGCAACAAATGATTTGATCTGGGCAGAGAAAAGAAAGGAACTCTGTGAAAAGCAAGTTGTAGCATTAACAACGCCATGCTCATCGAAGCTTTTACAATTTCTGATGACTAATTTCCTCAGGCTTAGGCCAGAAATCTTAATTATAGGTTCCTTGTTAGGATTGTGAAGGGAGTTAAGATCCAAAATCCTAAGGGAAAACAAACCTGGAAACCATAGTTTGAAGCCAATACATATTTGGAAATTTAAATTCTGCAATCGTAGTTGCTTCAAACTCTTGTCACAAGCGGCTAACGAAATCTCAGGCCTCCCTGATAATGTATGACCCAAAAAACGAGAAACTTCGGTGATTTGGTGCTTGTATATCAACCCATCTTCAATGCTTGTGATCCAAACTAGACCTGAAACTTCAAGACTCGGTGGCCCTTGACATGTGACGAGACTCAAGCTCTTGAGCAAAGGAGAGCCGGAGAGGAATGTTTTGTTGATAATATCTGAAGTTAATAGTGTATCTGTCAAGCTGAGATTTTGGAGGCTCCGAAACTTGGTGTTTTCATTTAACCAAATGCAATGTGGTGGTGGTTAGAGAGTTCGAAGCACGCAAGTGAAGAGCGAAGCCCGGGGTAGCGCATGAAAGTCCCCAAGATGACTAGTTGTTGGAGGTTGTTACTGTTACCTGAGGAAAATGCAAAGTCTAGCCACTTCTTCATTGAATCCTTAATATTTCAGATTCCCTGGTCCGCCTGAAAAACGTACTCCAGGGTATGAACAACCTTTGTATTCCAAGACCATGATCAGCCGTACCTCTCCAAGGCTTTCCTCGTTAACTCCGGGATCTGATCTGATCTGATCTTCACAAGACTTCAACATATTCAGATTTAGAACCGCCATGGGGCGTCAATCCCATGCGCTTTTCCATGACTTCGAAAGGACGCTTGTTCCAGCTGCTGTCTTTGGGGAAGCAAATCTAGTATGCGATGTATAAGCTCTTTTGGCAACAAGTCCATGACGATTCATTCACAAAACCCTAATTTCTTTTTTTTTCTTTTCTTTTTTTGATGATGAAGAAGTTCTCTCCTCTTTATTAATATATATAATGTGTGTGTATATATATATATATATTTTTTTGAACTATGGTTGTTTATTTTTCTTTTTTCTTTTTTTGTTTTTATTATAATTGTAATAGAAATAAAATAGATTAAAAAAAATGTATTTGCCAAAACATAATGAGAAAGTATATATCAAATGCAGTGTATCTATATTAAGGGTTCGTTTGGTTCACCGGTTTGAGTTGAGATTTTTAAGTTTGAATAGTAAATTTTTTTGAATTTTCAGAAAAGACAAAAATTTTTTGGGAAAAAGACAAAAACTTTTGAGAAAAGACAAAAAAAGTTTGAGTTGAATGGTTTGAGTTAGTATGACAAACGAACCCTAAGATAAAGAGTTCGAATTGCTAATATTTAAATAAAAAAAAAAAAGGGGAATATATGTCTTATCTTTTTTTTTTTCAAGGAAACTCTGTATTTATTTCAATTTTCAAACTAAATCATGTCATTCAAATGATGGTACTCGAATATCTTAGAAGTTTCCAATTCATTGATTGAGGACAAATTTTATAAAATCAAATATCAATATCATGCTTTTCAAAAAAAAAAAAGAAAAAAAAATCAATATCATCACCCAACTTTTTTTAGAAATATAAAATAGTAAATAAAAAAGGGCAGTCGCCCAAAAGTGATCGGGAGAGGAGTGTATATATAATATGCGAATCAGGAAATCGAAAGTAAAAAATTTGCATAAAAAATCAGAAAAATACTAATGGGTTTATTCAAAATATGAAGACTTATTACCACGACTTTCTAAAGAAGATTACGAGTTGCTGTAAGGGGAACCTCCTTTTTCTCTTGCAAATCATCGCTTGCACATTATATGACTTGCTTATTTTTTATGTGTTTTGGGGGGGGGGGGGGGGGGGGGGGGGGGGAGGATTTTTTTTATGGTTAGGGACTTGTGGTTTTAACTGGAGAAGAAAAATGTAAAGGAAACATGAGTCAATTTATGGTTATGGTTATTTTGGTAATTTCAATTTTTGAGATTGTCATTTTGACAAATATCACATATGGACTCCAATTTTAGTGTCATTCATTCCCATTTTACTCTTTTTTTTAGGAGATCCCATTTACTCTTTTAATTAAAAAGAATTGAAAATTTATTTACCCTTAGAATTTCAATTAATTGCATTTTATCAATTAAAATTTTCATTCAAAACCAACAAAAAATGTGGTATTTTTTATGCAATTTTTTAAAAACAAAAATTATATCGTAAAAGGTTAGGTTAGGCTAATTCCCCTTGTTTTTCTCTGTTATAAGAAACTTTCTAATAAAATCGATTAAGTATGACTAATTCAATATTCAAATATAAAATGAGAGCTTTTTTAAATATCATTTTGGACGAAATTTGACTCAATCACGATGATGATCTATCCTTTATTGAGGTGACTCGTAAATCATTCCCCTTTTTATCTTGAATGATAAATGTTCCTATGCTCATGTTCCATGTTGGATTGTCACAAATATAAAGATAAAAGATAAAATAAAAATGATTTTAAAAATTTTAGAGCTCTTGTAAGATAGTCCTATTTGAGAACATTCTCTTTTGAATTGAATTAATAAAATGATTTGTACTTTTATAAAGGATGTTATAAGAAAATTAAAATAAAAGAGATTTATGAAGAATGATCAACAACATACATTAATACTCGAAGTAGTTCACTTCGAAATTAAGAAAAAAAAAAGTTAAAGGATTTATATCACCACATGTAGGGCTATGCATGGTCATCGGGTGGCAGGTTAGAAAATAACGATTTTTTCAAAATCCTAAACCAGCTCCGCCCATCATGAAGGCGGATTAGGTGGGTTGGGCAGGGTGGTGGCGGGTGGAGGCATGTGGTGTGGTGGGTAGGTATAGAATTTTGAAAAAAATATTGTAATTTTTTTTTATTCTCCTTTTTTTCTGATTGCTTTTTTTTAACTGAAATAAGTTTGGAACTTCTATTCAATTGCGAACCTGTTATAATGTTAAGATTAGAGATATGGAAAAAAAAAATAGTAAGATTGATTATAATTGCAAACATAATATCTAAACAACAACAACAACAATAATATCCAAAAAACAGTTAAACTACTAGTAATTTTATCAAAGAATCTTATACTCTTATTAAAGAAAAATATATTTATTATTAATTAAAAATGACGGACGGGGTATTGAGCCCGCAAGCCAAAAAGTGAAACCTGCACCTCCCGCAAATGATGACGAATGGGTAAATTATTATGACGTGGACCCATTCAAACCGACGGGATGGGACGGGGTCGGAGATGCTTTGGGCAGATTCGTAGGTTTTGTGCACAGTCCTGGTCCCTTGATAACTGGAAGTATGTAATAAAATAGAGAACAAAGGTAGTTGCCGAAACATAGTTGGGAAAGTATGTTTTATGGTATAACCAAATCAGGAAATTATTCCATAATATAAGTTATAGATCACGATTATCTAGAAGAGATTGTTGTATAGGTATATGTTTTTTTGACTTGCAACTCCGTTAAAAATTAAAAAAAAAAAAAAAGAAAAAAAAAAAGGTGAATCCCATTTTTATTTTAGTATTCTTCCACGTAGGAAGACACGTTATGGTGAGATGTCCTTAGAATTATTATTTGTTATTTTTTAGAAAAGGTGTCCCTGGGTTTATACGTTGAGAAATTATTTGATAGATCAGGTGTACCACATCATCGTATATATATATGATACACCCATTTTAATGAAATTTGACATTTGAGTAGTTTTTTTTTTTCAAGTCATCTATTTGTTTTATTTTTCTCTGCCCTAATGTGTAATATCTTAATTGTCAAATCAAAACTATCATAAATATCTCACATAAATATTTTATCACAATCAATTTAATTTAATTAAAAAAATCAATTCAATTTAAATAACTATCATCTCGATATCACTTACTATTTTTAATTAACTTTTGCTTTCTTTTTTTTTTTTTTTTTTTAAGAAAAGAGAGAGAGAGAAGAGAGGAGAGAGGAGAGAGAGAGAGAGAGTTAAAAAACAAAAAACAAAAAAAAGTTGAGGAAAAAAACATGAAGGCTCCGAGATTTAAAAAAAAAAATTTTTTGAAGGCTCTGAATAGTCAATTTTTACTTGAAACTTTATTTGGCTCTCCAGTTTAACTCAAGTTAAACTGTAATTTTTTTTATTTTTTTCTGAAATTTTTTTTTATTTTTTCTGAAAAAGTCAATAAAAATTACTATTTAAACTTAAAAATTTTAACTCAACTCAAACACCAAACACCCCCTTAGTTAATTAGAATGAAATCACTAAATAATTGTACTTTTATTTCTTTAGGAGTCTCTTCAACAAAAATTCCTTTCACTACCACGTTGCAAAGTGCAAGCACAGTGTCCCATATAAATACTCAGGTATTCATTCTATGATGATTAGGTGTTGAAAATACCTTATTCTCTCTCTGCCCCAAAATTTAAAGCCTTCAAAAAAAAATTTTAAGAGCATAAAATACCTTTGTCAATTTCTATGGTGGTAGGTGTTGAAAATACTTTCTTCTCTCTCTACTCGAAACTTAACAGAGCCTTCGGGTTCGTTTGGTTCATGAGTTTGAGTTGAAATTTTTAAATTTTAATAGTAAATTTTTTTAAATTTAAAAAAAAAACAAAAAACTTTTGAAAAAAAAAAAAAAAAAAAAAGTTTTAAAAATTACGGTTTGAGCTTGTGAACCAAACAGTCTCTTCGATTTTATTTAATTTTTTAGCTTAGAGCCTTCATTTTTTCTTTTTTTCTCAGGTTTTTTCTTTGTTTTGCTGAACTCTCTTTTTGAATGAGGAAGTTTCCTCATAATCCTGGATATGGGAGATATGGTCCTTAATTTCTTTTTTTTTTTTTTTAAAGCACAATTAATTAACTATGTCAGTGATATTAGCAAATCAAAATTTATCTAAAAAATAGTGATGTATATTTACTTAAATTAATTTTGAATATATAAAAGATTTAGATGAGATATTTATGGTAATTTTAATTTGATAATAAGAGAGAAAACTAAAACTGAGAAATATCTATTAAATGGATGATCATTACAAAAATTGATGACGTGATATACCCGGTCTTTCTACCGAATAATTTCTCCTATTTACAAGTTGCAACATCTTGTATTTTTTATTTATAGATAATTCTCCTTTTTTTTTTTCATTTAATTGAGGATCTCCTTTGAAGTTTATTTAATTGATTACTCTCCTTTGAAGTTCCCTAGGTTTATGTATACAGGAAATGAGCTCCACGTTTACAAAGTTTTTTTTTTTCTTTTTTTCGGGTGAATTCCACGTTTATAAAGTTTGCAACATCTTGTATTCTTAATTTTTATTTATTAGATAATTCTCTTCTTTTTTTTTTTTTTTTCATTTATTGATGAATCTCCTTTGAAGAGCCAATCAAACATATATATCGTCCTTTGAATTATTAAAAAAAAAAAAAAAAAACAGCCTTGTTCATGTTATTGCCTAGGCATTAGAAAAAAAATACGCAACGAACAGCAAATGTGTTGGCAAAAAAATAACAAAGAATTATATTTTTTTAGTGAGGACAGATAAAATTCTTTTTTTAATAGAAAAAAATATAATTCTTAATACTTTGGGAGAATTTTTTTTTGTTTTTTCAATTGGTTGGTAAAAAAAAAATACGAAAATATACCTAAGGCAAAACAATATTAATATCAAAACTTTATAAAACATGTCATGTTTAAAACAATATTTTATTAATAAATCTCATAAAGTTTTTATGCGCAAGTAAAATATGAACAGAAATACAACTATTTTTTTATAATTTTGCCAGCTGTGCAGAATGTTAATTTTACAAAATGTTTTCTTCTTAAAAAAAAAAGTATTCTAATATATTTTTGGTATGAATAATAACAATTACGAAATTTTATAGAAAACATTTAATCTATTACACATATAGAAAGGAGAGTTGCTTTATTGTAGTTCCTATCACATGTAGACTATTTAAACTTTCGTCCATCGGCCATTTTTTTTAAACTTCTTTTCTGGGCTTACTCTACTCCTTTGGAAGTTTTGGTCCATTTCCCTAGATTTGGCTTGGCCAATGTAGGATGCTCTCGCGCGCGCGGTTGCCTGGGCTTGCTTGGGGTGGCCCCCGCGCGCTGCGAACGCGGGAGCTGAAATGGTGTGAAATGGGGTCGAAGATAGGTGGGGCAAGTGGATCAGGAAAAAGACTTTGGCGCGAAAAGAGCGGACTGACATAGTTCGGTTGTATCCTTGGAAAGATAGGTTACCCATATAAATAGTGTAAGTATCTTTGTTCAACAATTCTATCAAAAAATTTTTCTCAGATATATTCATACTTTAAAATTATTTTCCTCTTACTTAAAAAAAAAAAACTATTTTCCTTTCCATATATTTCTACATTGTTTTATATTTGCTTCATAAATTTTTCCTTAAATATAATGCACGTCTTTATTCAACCAAAATGCATATTTTGATTAAAACATATGTTTTGGTCCATCTTTAAAGAATTAAATATTTAAAAATGCTGGATGTGAAAATGTTTTTCCCCTCCTCAAATACACTCTTAATTAAACAATCTTTTTTTTCATTATGTTTTAAAAGTTAAAATTTTCCCGCACGTATTAAATTTTCAAAGCTCGGGAAAGTTGAGTCGCCGACGAAGGAGATTCATTCGTGAAGTTTCAAAGCCACCGCCACTGCCACATCATCGAAGATCAGAGAAGTGTGCGTCAACTGGAAACCAGGATCGAGCTCATGAATCTCGAGTCGCCTGCGACGGAGATCAAGATTAGAGATCGTTTGCGATCTCATTTCGTTGTTGAACATCGTGATCTGATCAAGATACCATCGATCTAGCCTGCCTGAGGACTCGACAATCTGCAGTCACCATCGCCGCATTACTAGGTCGCCGGAACTTATGCAGTCATTGTCGATGTATCACAAGGTCGCAGGAACTTTGTAATCATCGGCTGTGAAAAAGACAAACGTTCCTAAGAAACAAAAAAGGAATTATACCTTCAATAAATTAAAAATATGCTTTATTTTCTATAAATTGTCAGACTTACTATTTTTTACAATAGGTTTTGAAGAATGTTATAGTGTATGAATTTTCTCGTTTTTATTTTTTATTTTTATAAAATGCTACTTATCATAATTTTTCCAAAAAAAAAAAAAAAAAAGTTAAAAATGTTCCAAATTATGGACCGACAAAGAGAAGGGCTATTTCGAAATTATTCTAGGCTTTTCCTTCACTTTCAGCCCATTTCCAACATCAACCGAACCACCTCGAACTTTCCATCAGCCGCCATCGAACGCTAAAAGAGAAGCAACAAATCTATCGGTTCCGATTGGCCCAAAACCATCATCATAAAATCATCAAAATAATCGAACCCAGCGATTGTTCAGAAGCCGTACACGTGGCATCACCTACCCCAGTCTCTCTCTCTTCTCTTTCTCCCTCTATATCTATGTGTATCAAAAGCCCTTTTGTTCTATATATAATAATTTTCTCTCTCTACTAGCTCCCTCCCCTTATCCCCTCAGAACTGTTTCACCACAAATCAGAGCTCAAAAATTTCATCATCTTCTTCTTCTCCAAATTAGGGTTAGGGTTTGGGCCAGTTCCAAAATCAGTCAAAGTCAACACCAGAAATGGCTTCCTCCACAGCTCAGATAAACGTGCTCGGCCAAGCGCCTGGCTCTTCTTCTTTCAGGAAGCATAATTTCAGGAACCCTAGGACGGTCTTCCTCGGACAGAGGCTCGGGAGTACTATGGTGTCGTTTCCTCGGTCGGCGTTCCTGAGGACGGCGAGCAACGGTGGAGTCAGGAGAGTTGGGCCCCTCCGGGTGGTGAGCGAGAAGGTGGTGGGGATCGATTTGGGGACGACGAACTCGGCGGTTGGGGCTATGGAGGGAGGGAAGCCGACGATAGTCTCAAACGCCGAGGGACAGAGGACGACGCCGTCGGTCGTGGCCTACACCAGAATGGGACAGGCTGGTCGGTCAGATCGCCAAGCGCCAGGCCGTTGTCAACCCCGAGAACACCTTCTTCTCCGTCAAGAGGTTCATTGGAAGGAAGATGTCCGAGGTCGATGAGGAGTCCAAGCAGGTCTCCTACAAAGTTGTTAGGGACGAGAATGGCAACGTCAAGCTCGATTGCCCCGCCATTGGCAAGCAGTTCGCTGCTGAAGAAATTTCGGCTCAGGTATATACACCCACTTTCTTTTTTGTTCTAAAGTTTGGTTCTTTCGCTGCTGGAATTGAAGGAAAAATGTTGAATTTTGACAGAATTTTGTTGCTTTATGCCTCTTTTAGTTTTTTTTAAGATTCTAATTCTTGCCTGTTCATTATTCTATTATTTAATTTGAACTTAAATTATTGAACTTCGATAGTGATTGTTGCTATTTGCTGGTTAAGTTCGTTGTAAGTCCGAATTCTTGGACGATTCGACCATTTGTTGTTTTAATACTGAATTGAAGGAGTAGCTTCTGGAATAACTTATCAAGGATTCTGGTAGCAATCTCTTTTCTGGAGAGTGGTTTTAGAGATTCTAAAAGCAACCCAAATGTCATGTAATTATTATAATCTGATCTTGGTTCATGAGAATCAGCTCTCTGTTCTGGTAATCTGTTTCGAAATGGTGGTTAATTGCTAAAAGCCAATTGTTTTACTCTGTTCTTTTTTTCATCAGTATGGTGGATCTCTTATAATTGTTTTTAATTGTAACTTCGTTTCTGTTTTAGGTTTTAAGAAAGCTTGTGGATGATGCTTCAAAGTTCTTGAATGACAAAGTGACTAAAGCTGTTGTCACCGTGCCCGCGTACTTCAATGACTCTCAAAGAACAGCAACAAAAGATGCTGGTCGTATTGCTGGTTTAGAGGTTCTTCGTATTATAAACGAACCAACTGCTGCTTCATTGGCTTACGGGTTTGAGAAGAAGAACAACGAGACCATCTTGGTCTTTGACCTTGGAGGTGGGACTTTTGATGTGTCAGGTAAGCCAGTGCCATTTGTTTCAATTGGAGACCGCATAGTTTACTTGACTGTTTTGGAAGATTTCTTTTGCTTATCACCATTTAGAATGAAGTCTCAGGTGGTCCATGTGATGAAAATTGACTGACCACCTTCTTTATTCCAGTTTTGGAGGTTGGTGATGGAGTGTTTGAAGTGCTGTCCACTTCCGGAGATACACATTTGGGAGGAGATGACTTTGACAAGGTGTATATATATATATGTATATATATATATAATATTTTTAAAACTGAACCATCATTTCTCGTTAAATCTTTTCTTTCGCTTTCCCCAATCTTATATTTGTTGGTGGGATCTGAGTTGATAAATACTTAACTATCATGAAATTCTGCAGAGGGTTGTTGATTGGCTGGCTGCGGACTTCAAACGGGATGAAGGAATCGACCTGTTGAAGGACAAACAAGCTCTTCAGAGGCTAACAGAGACAGCTGAGAAGGCCAAAATGGAGTTATCATCTTTAACGCAGGCAAACATTAGGTATGTTAGTCATACTTTAGGAATTTTCTTTCATTTGTGTGTTTTTTTCTATTCGTTTTCTGTTTCTGCTCAAAACAGTTTCTAGGTTTCATCTGACAGTGTTTGGTGTGGCTTGCAGTTTGCCTTTCATCACTGCCACTGCTGACGGCCCCAAGCACATTGAGACCACCCTTACCAGAGCTAAGTTTGAGGAACTCTGCTCAGATCTCCTTGACAGGTATCTAAGTTTTTGTTAAACTATGATGACCTTTATCATGGTTTTTTGTTTCTTTCCTTTCCGTTCACTGTTTATGAAACAAAACACTGTGGACTTTTAGGTTCAAGTATTTTTTTTCTCCCGAAACTATCTTATCAGGCTACGAACACCAGTGGAAAATTCATTGAGGGATGCAAAACTCTCCTTCAAAGATCTGGATGAAGTGATCCTTGTTGGTGGGTCGACACGTATCCCTGCTGTTCAGGAGCTTGTGAGGAAGCTGACTGGAAAGGAACCTAATGTCACGGTGAATCCTGATGAAGTTGTTGCTTTGGGTGCTGCAGTTCAGGTGGGTTTGCGATTAATAACTTGTTACTTTTCTTTCACTTATGGTTATTAAATTTTCAGTTCGAAAACTCAGTTATGAAACTGAATTCACGTTTTCTAAGATGATCAAAGAGAGTGATAACTGTTTTGCGTTGCTTGCATTTGATAGATGTTAACTTCATTGTCTTGTTTTTGATTTTAGGCTGGTGTGTTGGCTGGAGATGTCAGTGACATTGTGCTTTTGGATGTGACCCCATTGTCACTGGGTTTGGAAACTCTGGGTGGTGTCATGACCAAGATCATCCCAAGAAACACTACCTTGCCTACCTCAAAGTCTGAAGTGTTCTCTACGGCTGCAGATGGCCAGACAAGTGTGGAAATTAATGTTCTTCAGGGCGAGAGAGAATTTGTGAGGGACAACAAGTCTCTCGGCAGCTTCCGGTTGGATGGTATCCCTCCTGCACCACGTGGGGTTCCTCAGATCGAGGTCAAATTTGACATTGATGCTAATGGTATTCTCTCTGTCACGGCTGTTGACAAGGGTACTGGGAAGAAGCAGGACATTACAATCACCGGTGCCAGCACATTGCCCAGTGATGAGGTATTTTTCTTGTGCTTCGTACTGCAAGGCAGATGTATTTCTTAGCCTTTAGGATGAGAAAATTCATTTAAGAGGCTTGGTGCTCGTATTTGAGGCCTTTCTTTACGTGGTTATAGTAGTAACGACTAAATGAGTGAAAAAAATGTGAAATTTACAGGTTGATAGAATGGTTAAGGAAGCAGAGAAGTTCTCGAAGGAGGATAAGGAGAAGAGAGACGCAATTGACACGAAGAACCAGGCTGATTCGGTTGTCTACCAGACAGAGAAGCAGCTGAAGGAGCTGGGAGACAAGGTTCCTGGTGCGGTTAAAGAGAAGGTTGAGGTGAAACTCGGGGAGCTCAAGGAAGCCATTTCAGGAGGCTCTACCCAAGCCATAAAGGACGCCATGGCGGCCCTCAACCAGGAAGTGATGCAGCTGGGTCAGTCCCTTTACAATCAGCCCGGTGCTGCTCCTGGTTCAGGGCCTGCACCCGGTGGTGAAACCGGACCCTCGGACCCATCATCGTCCAAGGGGCCAGACGGAGATGTCATCGATGCAGATTTCACAGACAGCAAGTGAGGTGGCTAGATAGTCGGGCAATCTTAGATTTTATTTTTTTTCGGTGATGATTTTCTCTGTTTGGTAAATGTTAATAGAAGTTTTGGGATTTTTGGATCTGGTTTTCGGCTTTTTAACTTTTTCCAGTCATTTTTGTTTTGGTGGAGAAACGAGAAAGGGAAGTTGTTTAGATTCAGAAAATAGCGGATCGTGAATTAAAAGAAGCATATAAAACTATGATCACTAGGTGATGCACCCCCATGAGAGCAAAGAAATGTTTTGGGGTATTTGGATCGAAGCCTTTCTTCATGCACATTATTCCCATTATTGTTATATTTAACAAATACATGAAAGCGATATGGTTAGTTTGACATTTATACATGTTATTAGGGTTTTAAATCCCTTTATGTCTATTTCTTTTTTTTCTTTTTTTTTTTTTTTGGTTGAATTTCTATTTCTTGTACTTGAATTAGGATGTTCATGGTATGACACCTCTAAAACGTGTATTGTTTGGCATTCCCCGATATCACACTTCCAACGTTTGGTGATATAAATCCCTGAACTTCGTTTTTAGACCACTCTTGCGAGAAAGGTTTATCATCATCCTCAAGTGAGGAGTCGTTTCGATTGCTTTGCTTGGGCGTCTATATCTCAGCAATGCGAGATATGTACCGTGTGGGAGGAAATTTTGATTAGCCTCGCTTCTCCAACGATGCAAAGAAGACGAGCTCGCGAGAATGAAGGTTAGTGAAATAGCCAAGGAGCGTTTGGTGCTCCTCGACGATATTTGCACAACTTCGACATGGGATCGTCTAAAGGCTGCATTTCCGGAAGATTAGACAGACAGCAAAATCTTTCGAACTACTCGTCAAAAAAAAAAAAAAAAAAAGGTGGCTTCGCATGCCGATAAAAAAACAGTTTGCTGCATCATCCTCGGTGTCTTGTTGAGAATGAGAGCTGGGAGCTGCTTGTCAAGAAGCCCTTTTTTGCAAAGGATGCAACAAGTAACATATCTCACTCTTTACTCTGTTTTTTACTTGTATATAAAAGGTGTAAATTGTTTTGTCAAATGTATAGAAATTTTTATAGACATAGATTACTCACATGACAATCTAATTAAGAATACACAGTTCAAAGAGTGCCTACTTATTTTCGTTAAATTTATTAAAATGGTATGAAATCGGAAACCGTTTCTAATTTGATTGATTTTTCCTGTTGAGTGCTGTAGCTAGCATATATTCCAAAATATTTCAATAAAGTAATGGTCAACAAGAGCTTAATATTCTCAATAATTACTACCTCTACTCATATCTTTGTGATTGTTTCAAGCACCGTTTGTCAATGATTTTTGTTTTCATTTTTTCACCTGAGATAATTGGAATGTTATATTGTTCCTTTTTGGTCTATGTATAGGATAAAGCAAGCGAAAAAATGCAATTTATGCAGTAGAGTCAAAGTTTTGAATCGGTATGTGTTTCTTTTTTTTGTTTGTCTATGTTTTTGTAGACTCTGAAGACAACGAAAGAACGAAAGAACTAGGCCGAGAGATGCTTAGACATTGTGCTGGTCTACCATTAGCTATCATCGTGCTTAGTAGACTTTTGTCTGCAAAACATACAGTTCATGAACGGGAGGCACTGACCAAGAATGTTAAGTCATACATAAGCAGAGGCAATGAACTTGGTGAGCAAGAATACCAGGGTGTATCATCGGTGTTAGGTTTGAGTTACGATGAATTGCCATATTATCTAAAACCATGGTTTTTGTACTTCGCATCGTACCCTGAGGATTTTGGGATTGATGTGAAACCTTTATGCCATATGCTAATAGCAGAGGGATTCATATCGTTGAACCATCAAAGAAGTTCGACAGAAACTATTGAGGATATAGCATATGAGTACTTAAGTGAGTTGGTGGACAGACACATGATTCAAGTACAAAAACAGGGTTCAACAGGAAGGATGAAAGCCTTCAACGTCCATGATCTCGTGCTTGACTTGTGCTTGTCTAAGGCTCGAGAGGAAAACTTCATGCAGTTTGTTGATCTGGGGAATAGAGACAAGGCGATAGAGCCTTTGTCTTTTGGTACAGGAACAAATGCAGAGCCGACGAATAAGGCACGGAAAGTTTCAATCTATGCTAATCATCGTGTTGACGATTTGCTACTATTTATTGATAATAGAGATGGTTCTCTTAGGTCTCTTGCATTTGTCAATATGCTTACTGTCGAGCCTCGAGAACAAGTATTGAGACCCTTGTTCAAGCGCTTTCAGATGCTCAGAGTTTTGAAATTGCAAAATATGATCACTGGCAACTGTGGGAAGGTGCCTAAAGAAATTGGAAAGCTTATCCACTTGAGGTTCTTGAGTTTCAATAATATCGATGTGGAACAAATTCCATCTTCTGTCGGCAATTTGAGATGCCTGCAGACTTTGGATTTACAGCCACGAATTAAAGATTGGAAAGTACCAAATGTGATATGTGGAGGATGGAACAACTGAAACATCTGTACTTGCCAATGTCTTATCATCTGAGGGGTAAATATTTACGCTTGACTAACGTTAGCAACTTGCAAACGTTATGCGTTGTTCCAACAAGGTACCTCGATATAAATAACTTTTTGCATTTGAAAAATCTCAAGAAATTGGGTCTCTAAATCTTTAGAGTGAAGAGGAAGACGAGGTAGATGTTGTACCAGTGATATTAAGCCACCCTCAAATTTACAAACTTTCACTAGACTTGGCTATAACAAAGCTAGTAGAAGACTATCAATTCTCCCCGAATCTTATGAAGTTAGATGTCGGTGGCACTCTTCTCAAGGATGATCCAATGATGACACTGGAAAAGCAACCAAATCTAAAGGTCCTTTCTATTCGTCCCAATGCCTACATGAGGTTTCCCTCGACTTGAATTTCTTAGGTTGATCGTTGTATTCAATTTAAAGGAGTGCAGGGTAGAGGAAGGGGCTTTGCAAAGTCTTCGTCATTTGCGGATATATATATATATATATATATATATGTGTGTGTATGTGTGTGCACGCGCGCGCCAGAAACTGAGGATGGTTTCGAATGGATTAAGATACATAACTACTCTTGAGGAAATGGAGATTGAAGCGATGCCTAGGAAATTCAAAGCAAGGCTTCAGGAAGGAGGAGAGGATTTTTACAAAGTCCAGCACGTGCCTTCCCTTGTGTTTCTCACTAGGGACGACATCCAAGGTATTTTCAAATGTCCATATATTTCCACACAACTAACATAATTTATTTATTTATTTATTTTCCTTTCTGGCGGGATCAAGGGAGGTGATTAATTTCGATTTTCTATTTTTCTTCATGATTTGTGGTGCTACATATTATCGTTGGAACTTATGGTTTATTTTTTTAAGTAATGTACGCACAAGCACAAGCTTAAGAAAACATCAATGACACCATGAATATTATATATGGGCAAATACAAAGTACATTGATTACTCGTCGTTTTCATAGCATGGGAAAAAACACAAAAACCATGGAAGTATATACTATGTTTCATCGCCCATTTTGTGCTAACGAGTTTGACATTTTTTACATTAATTATGGCATTGCAGAAACGAGTGATATTGAGGATTAATTAATCAGAAGATAATACCTCTCGGCTCTCTTAGTGTTTCGAGTTGGTGAGTAGTTTCTGCTCTTGCTGAATTTTCTTTTCCTCCTCTAACGTCGTATATACGTGGTTTAGTTCCATAATAGATCTCTCCGTAAGTACTTGTTTATCTAGTTACTGTCCCCCCCTCTCCTCTCTCTCTCTAATATCATCAATTTGGTATCCAGTGTTTTATTAATTTTCATGAAGGTACGCTATCTTTAGAATTTTTAGTTTTTTCCAAATATATATCTCTATATGATTAACATGGGGATATAGACATGGACAGAGATAGGAGTGTGCCCCCACCGGGAAAAATGTGAATATATATATATATATATATATTCTAATAATTCTTAAATTTATAACTTTTTAAAAACTATTTATATCCCCACTAACTAACTGCTATTTAGATTTTTACTTTCTCAAGATCCCTACCATTAACTCTCACAATTATCTCTTTCTTTTTCACTTTATTATTATTGTTATTTTTAACTTTTTGACAGCTTTTGAAATTGTGGTCCTACTCCCCTCCATTAAATATAAATACACAACACCGTTTTTCTTTTTTCTTTTTTTAAACTTAATAACTAACTCCATTTTTTTCTTTTTTTTTAATCTTTTTTTTTTTTGGGGAATTCTAATCCGCAGCCTACTTATTTTTTTTTTTTCTTTTTTTTAAGTAATTGGCCGCTATTTCCGTGTTTACATTTTTTTTCTCTCTCTCTCTCTTTCCCTTCTAATTCTTTGAAGTTATGGTTCTGTGTTATAAATTTTACTTGATTTTCAAGTTATTAGTTCGTAATTTTTATCTTTAGTTGTATCCTCGAATTCAAAGTCTGTCTCCGTCCCTAGATATGGAGATTAATGAGCAAAGTACCCAAATCTATTTCATTAGGAATTAATTGATGCATCAACATAGAGATTAGTTTATCACCTCTCAAATTTTGATTTGATAGTCATGATGCAATGGACTGTGGTACTATTAGTATATCAAATTTGATGTATTTAAATTTAATTGTAATTTATTTTCTTCTTTTATTGCTACCTATGCAGGAGCTGGGTAAGTTTAAGGTCCCAAAGACAAGGATGCTAATTATGTTGCTCATCCATGAAAAATTCGGGTTTCCATTGAAGCAATCAACAGATAAAGGGAACAATTGGACGATGAGGAAGCTCAAGGAGAAACTGAAATGACTGAGAATGTTGGATATTTGCCATAATATTGTTTTTATGTTTTTTTTTTTTTCTATTCTTCTGCCTAATTTGAATTTATCGTGTCAACGGTCTCATTGTATTTTGTGTAGAGTGTACCTGGAAGTCCTATTGTGCGTATATTCACATTGTGGGATGTTCTGTAAAGTACTTGTAACCATTCCGCTTTAAATCTCGTATTTACATGATTTTGCTATTGAATTCAATTCTAAAAAACCTTATATTATTAAGATGTAATCTATTTATTTATAAACTATCACATATATTAATTTTTAAATAATATGAGACTATATAATTTATATTTTTTTATAGTGACACATGACTGTCACATAACTCAAAATAATGGATTATGTATAATAAGTTTTTTTTCCCCGCAAAAAATAACTTACTCAGGGCCAGGTATAAGAGCCCAAGAAACTTGCTTTTGAAAGGAGTTTTGAAGGTCTGTTTTCATTTATTTTCAACGGGCAGACATCTTCATTTATTGGTGATGGAGACTGGTCCATATATTTAGTCAATTAAAGTTATCTTCTAAAAAACCCAGAGGCTTTTATTTACGGGATTCAAATCATATGTTTAATTTTAACCTATCAAATAATATCTAATTAATCATATTATTTAACGTTATTTTAAAAAATTTATAATGTTTTGTACTTAATTTTTTATATCTTAAAATTAACTTTTTAAAATAAAATTAATTTTATTTAATAATATGTCAAAATATAATTGATTAAATATAATTTAAAATACTAAAATTATACCGAAGATGTCAATCCTCATTTAGGATCCTTTGTACCCACTACCCAACTCATGTTTTGTTGGTTCCAACGGTCCAAAACATAATTTAATGATCTCTTTTACTTTCTCATCGGTAGAGAGTAGAAAAGTGAGTGAAAAAAAAAGGAGATATTTTAGAGAAGAGAGAATTGAGTTAGTTTGAAAGGGAGGAAATTAGAGGAAAAAAGAGATCATTTTATAATCTTGTTAAAACTTTTAAACTACGTATATAACACCAGTAAAATTTCATGTGTCTGTAAAACCGGTACATTTAACATCAAAATAAATATCTTTTAATACTAACTCATTCAAAAAATAAAGTGAGAAAAACCTTAATATTTAAGGGCACATACCAAATATTAGTATCAGAATGCACATCACTTAAAGGAACTGCTAAAGAAAAATGTATTTTCAGGTGAATTCACTGAACTGTTTTAAAAAGAATTTGAATTTTATTTTTTAATTGGTTGCTGAGAAGAAAGTAATAAAGGAGGAAAAAGCTGATGCTTGTCAATTGTTTGTTGTTGTTTTCCTGTTTCTTCGGGTAACGTTAGACACCATACACCTGGTTAGGGAGTTTGCACAAAATTGTGCGGCAGAATTTGAAAGTTTGAATTAAGTGCATAAAAATAACTTTCACATTGGAATATTAGCTTCGGAGTTGGACCAAAGTACTCATTTCCATGGCCGGCGTTGTGTAAAAAATGTCAAGAAAATCTTCCAATCAAACACAATGGTTTTGAGTTTTTAGATAGTAATAAAAGAGAAAAGGATAGAGATAAGGCATAGAATAATTTGTGCTCTCAAATCAAGTAATCTGAGAAAGTACTTTTTATTTAATAAAGCAGCCGTGAAAATTCACCTAATGATTCAACAAAAATGAGTTTTCTAATATTGTCTCCATGGGAGTAGAAAAAAAAAAAAAAAAAAACCAGCAGAAGCAAAAACAAGTTTCTTTTTAAGAGCTAGGTGGCTTCAATGTGTTTGCGATGTCGATAACAAATCGATACTGGACATCGGAATTGAGAAGTCGCTCCATTGCAGTGTTGACATAATCCACTGGAATGACTTCAACCTCTGCCGTTATGTTGTGCTTGGCAGCAAAATCAATCATTTCTTGAGTTTCCTTCCTCCCTCCAATGCAACTTCCTCCCAATATCTTCCTTCCTGCATGCCATTCCAATCAAAAATTACAACGTATAATTGAATAACAAACACATAACAAAAGTGACAATATATATATATATTTTTATTTGCGGCAAATTTCATGTAATCGAATGTTCAAAAACATACATTGCCGATACGGGGAGTCTACCACAAGAGGAGTAGTATTCTCCTTTAACTTATTAATTACTAGATACGTACCCATCAACAAAGGAAAAACTGGAAGCTCAAGTGGTTTCTCAGGAGCACCAACCATGACCAACTTTCCGTGGGGCTTCAACAGACAGATAAGAGGCAAAAGAGGATGCACTGCCGAAACCGTGTCAATGATACCATCCATTGTGCTCATGGCAGCCTAGAAAAACCAAAACATTAATAAACAATTAGCTAGGTCATGATTTTAATTTATTAACCACACAATTGCTAATGCATTCAAATTAAGTAGTTAATAAATTTAAATATCTGTGGCATACAGACCTTCATTTCATCTTGGTCACGGCTGACCAAAAATGAATCAGCACCTAGATGTTCGATAGCTTCCTTCTTCTTGTTAGGAGAGGTACTAATCACAGTGACCTTAACCCCCATGGCCTTGGCAAATTTCACCGCCACGTGTCCTAGTCCACCCAAACCGACTATGCCAACATGAAGACCAGGCTTGTCTAGTCCAAAATACTTCAAGGGGCTATAAACTGTGACCCCAGCGCAGAGGAGAGGCGCTCCAGCATCGAGAGGTAGGTTGTCGGGAATGCGTACAACAAAGTGCTCCTCCGCCACCATCACATCCGAGTAGCCTCCGTAGGTGGTGGTGCCGTCGTCGTAGGTGGCGGCGTAGGTGAGTATCATCTTGGGGCAGTAATTCTCGAGGTCATTGGCGCAGCTGTCGCAGGAGCGGCAAGATCCTACCATGCAGCCCACGCCCACTTTGTCGCCCACTCTGTACTTTTGCACTTTGCTTCCCACCTCTGTTACTACACCAACAATCTCATGCCTGCAATATATATATATATATATATATATATATTTTTTTTTTTTTAATTATAAAAAAAAATATGATGGGTCAAAATTATGTTACGCTTAAATTGCTAAGATCATATCCCTTGAACCTTTGAAATTTCAGTATAAATAAATTTCTTTCTTTTTCGTTTTTTCTTCCTTTTGTGGTATGGAAAAAGCCAAGTTCTAGTGTATTAACATGCATAGAGTTTCACTAATACTTTTTTACGAGTTTTATTTATAACGTATGTTTTATGCAATAAAAAGATCCAGAATGAGAGAAAAAGGGATCCCATATAGTCACAAGTATAGTCTAGCTAGCAATAATTCAACATCTAGCTTCATCATAGGATTTAGATTTTGAATCCCCACCTCAAAACTTTTTTTTTTTTTTTTTTTTTTAAAGACAGAAATATAATAAGAAAAGAAAAATGGACTTCATCTTTTTAATTGTCGAATGAAAAGTTATGTGAGCATTGATGATCAAGGCTGGTGATGTAATATAAGCCACAATTTAGTCTCCATTTTAATCAGTCTAGGAAGTTCCTGGTTGAAATGTCAACCCTTGTGTGGTCGTTATGAAAAGTTGAATATACGATATTTTCGAATATTTATATATACTAGGTCTCAAATATGAATATATATATATATATATATATATTCATATGTGTGCAACTATTATTAATAGGGATTTAGAATATCATAACAAAATAGCGTAAAAAATTAAATATAAGTTTTGTATCTTCTAAATTAAAAAAAAAAAAAAAATGAACGAGTCTTGGTCGATCTTCTTGTTAATAATTAATAATTAAAAAGAAAAAGAAACGGAACTTTAGAAAGTAATCGTACCCAGGGACGAGAGGATAGGTAGAGCTGCCCCATTCATTCTTAACCATGTGAAGATCGGAGTGACATATCCCACAGTACAATACCTTGAAGGTGACATCTTTCTCTCCAGTTTCTCTGCATCCAAACAGATCATAAACACATATGTAAAACCGAAATTTATAAGATTTGCAAATTGCAATAACATCAACATAATAACCATGCATGGTTTATACATATATGTATATGTAGAGCTCAATCTTGAAAAATCTGGAGTACGAGAGAGAACAAAAAAATTTTAAAAAAAATTTAAAAAAAAAAGGGAAAAGAGGGAGAGAAACCTTCTAGAGAAATGGAAAGGAGAGAGGAGACCAGAAGAATCCCTTGCTGCCCATCCAAAGGCCTTCTTCGGGTGCTCTTCTTCGTAACGCTTTGCCATTTCTATTGGTTACAAATTCAACACAATACTATAGTAACAAAAACAAAGAAAAAAGAGAGATAAGAAGCTAATTTATGAAGAGATGTGTACATATATATATATAGAGAGAGAGAGAGAGCGAGAGACGATACAATTTGCATGACCATAACATGTTTTATATATATATATATATAGATATAGAGAGAGAGAGTAAGGAAGTGGCTGGGGTTGCATTATTGACCAAAATTGCTGACGTATTGGATGAGCAAATTAAGGTGAGAAAGTCACAAGTACAATTCAGCCAAAAAAAAAAAAAAATCGCAATTACAAATTTCTTGGCAGAAAAGATTTCTCTCTAATAAAAAGTAAAAAGGACTTAACCAGTGTGACGTGAACTCCTACATGCATAATCTTTGGTTGGGAGGGGAAGTAGGGGCGGATTTTTTTTTTTTCCTTTTACTTTTTACCCAAAAATTATATAATTTTTCTTTTTCTCTATAGAAAATTGAAAATTTTCCATATAGCATTAATTAAAACTTTATCAATTAGGTTTTATACTTTAATGTAATCTATTTCTCATAAAAGATTTTAGATCCATTTGAGAGAGGTTTTGAAGATGCAGTTCTAAAGATATTTGAATTGAAGTTTTGAAAATTTGTATTTGGTTGAAAAAAAACTGTTTGGAGTGAAAAAAAATGTAATAAACTTATGTTTAGAGAAAAAAGAATCAATAAAGATCTTGTTTTGTTATTCTCAAAATTTTATACAACTGAAAAAATAAATCTTATTTGGACTTAAAATAACAAAGTTGACATTTGACGATGTGAATAGTAAAAAGTACTTTTGAGTTAAAGAAAAAAACCAAAAAAAAAAAAAATATGGAAACCAGATATCAAATGTACCCCAAACGGGTCCTATGTATATGTACCTACTAAAATATGTGTCTGATTATGCTACTGGGAAAGAATTCGCATAAGTACAACTTTCAATTTCAAAATCTAAGAATATTTTCATTTCTATTTAATAAGTGAAAGAATAAGCTGTAAACCATATATATATATATATATATTTTATTCTAGGGAAATTATGTCCATCTTTCCTTATTAGTACTATGTTTAATCTTCTTATTTTTAACCACTGATACCTTTAGAATGAGTCTCAATTTAAGTAGAATTTGATAAATCCCAACCATGTCGGATTCGCTTGAAAAGGCAGCATCCTTGTGGTTTTGTTGAGATTATTGAAACACTAAAAAAGTTTAAATTTCGAGAATTTATATTGATTTTTTATTTTACAATGTCGATAGAATTAAGCGGTTGTTTTAATTGTTTGAATAAATTTTTAATGAGTTGATCTGTAACAGGGAGTAGTTCCGTGTTGCACACTTAAAATTTAAACTTGTACACTTAAAAATAAGACAATTAAAATATTTAACCTAATAGTTAAAACTTTAAATTTTCACCTTTTATATTGTTGCATATAATATATTCTGTTAAATTTTATATATATTTTTAATTATATATTAGGAAGCAGGAAAAGTTGATGTTTTGTTCTTTTTTTTTTTGGGTCGTTGTTATGTTTTCAAGTATCGTGCGTCGATTCTTTTGCACCATACACCTGTTAAGGGAAATTGCCACATAATTGTGTGGCAGAAGAAGTTGGAAGTTGAATTAACCGATAGAAAACCATTTAACCACTTTCTCATTTGAATAATAGATTGGGACCAAACTAATTAAAATTTGCGGCTATTTCCATGGCCGGCATTTGTGTCAAAATTATCGACAAATATTAGCAACTTTCACGGGGAAAAAATTGTCATCATTTTAACATAAACGTCTTTGGCTTACGGATATTTCACTCTTCAAAAAAAACAAAAAAACAAAAAAACAAAAAACACAACATGTAGTGTGGTCATTATAAATTAGGTTGGGTGATGTTTTTAAATCACCTAATCTAATAGATGACTAAACTTTTTTTTTATTTAACAAAATATCCGTTTGTTATTTTTTCAAATTTGATTAATCAGTGAGTAAGAAAATTTCTCATTGATTTTAATTAATTAGCCACATTATTTGATCTAATGCATTCAAATTAAGTACTTAAAAACTATCTTTATCAAAAAAAAAAAAAAAAAAGTACTTAAAAACTATATATATATATATATATATATATGCGTGTATATACCTTCATTTCATCTTGGTCACGGCTTTTTTTAAAAATGAATCAGCACCAAGATGTTCGATAGCTTTCCTTCTTCTTGTTAGGAGAGGTGCTAATCACAGCGACCTTAACCCCCCCATGGCTTTGGCAAATTTCACCGCCATGCGGCCTAGCCCACCCAAACCAACTATGCCAACATGAAGACCAGCCTTGTCTAGTTTAAAATACTTCAAAGGGCCATAAACGGTGATCCCAGCGCAGAGGAGCGGCGCTCCAGCATCAAGAGGTGGGTTGTCAGGAATGCGAATGACAAAGTGCTCTTCGGCCTCCATCACGTCGGAGTAGCCTCTGTAGGTGGTGGTGCCGTCATAGTAGATGGCAGCGTAGGTGAGTATCATCTTGGGACAGTAAAAAATAAATTAGGTCATCTATTAGATGAGGTGACTAAAAACGATCATCTAGTCTAATTTTTTACAAAAGAATAACTTTCCCTAATGTGATACTAACTTTCCCTAATAAGAAGAGCTACACTTTGAAAAATCTGGAGTTATAGAAAAGAAAAAGAGGAATAACCTTCTAGAGAAATGGAATGGAGAGAAGAGGCTAGAAGAATCCCTAGCCGCCCATCCAAAGGCCTTCTTCGGATGTTCTTCTTCGTAACGCTTTGCCATTCTCTTGTTACAAATTCGACACAACACTATTATAACAGAGAAAGATAGTGGGTAATTTAGATAGAGAGAATGAGATATGTATATATATATATATATATATGTGTGTGTGTGTGTGTAGAGAGAGAGAGAGTTCAGTTTGCAATTGCATGGGCCACATGGAAATGTGAGTTTATTTATGTAGTAAGTGTTGGGAAAAACTTTAATTGATGAAAACTATCGCCAAATCTAAAATCTCATGTTAAATCATCAAGAGAAACTAATCGAAAGTGTACCTGAATCCATTGAGATAAATAAGAGAATGATGGATTCTTCTATAATCAAATCTCTTTAGGTTCTTAAGATACTCTATGGATTCTCTCTCTTAACGGGGAAGTAGGAGGAGAGTAAATATTACATATTATGATTTGACTTGGGGACCACAACCCTTATAATGACCCTTATACACTAACTTAAATTAGATTCTCATTAATCTTAATTTAATTAGTATTGGGTTTCTACACATTAAAATTATAACCTATAGATATATCTAGAACCCAACTAATAAATCACTTATTTGGCTCTATTAAATTAGATATCCTATAATTTAATTATTATTTAATATGTAAGCCCATAATAGGAAATTAATAAAATCCAAATAATCTCCCACTTGGGCTACATATGTTTTATGAAATAATTATATTATATATAATCTTGAGTGCATACCGAAAATCTATCTATTCTGAAATATCTCTTTAGTTACAATCTGGTTCATCTACTATATTAGCGTGAGATTAAAGCAATATTCGTTACATATATTCATAACTAGACCCATAATTAGTCAGCATACCAATATATTCAATGACATAGATCGAGTATGGATGCATAGCATAAAAATTACATGCAATGTGATCTTAAACATGCCTATTTTCAACTGGTCCAGCTTTATTTTTTGATGAGATCAAACACGAATAACATTTAGAGTTTATAAATGAATCATATACTTTATTCTACAGAAAATAAATAGAAAACGTGTCTATAACAAAGAACATCAAAATTCAAACTCTCACTAAACAAGCATATCGTCAAATAAAACAACACACATATAAGCAGTATGCTCATGAAAGACCTTGGGTGGTAAACCCTTAGTAACTGGATCTGTAATCATGGAGTTTGTCCCGATATGTTTTATAGCTACTTGATGAATCTGAACTCTTTCTTTAACAATGAGAAACTTGAGGTCTATGTGCTTCGACTTCGCAGAGCTTCTATTGTTATTGGAATAAAGCACAGTCGAATTATTGTCACATTATATCTTTAATGATCTTTCAATACCATCCACAATTCACAGCCTAAAGATAAAATTTCGCAACCATATCCCAGATTAGTTGCTTATAACAAGCTATAAACTCATCTGCCATAATGGAAGAAGCTACGAGTGTTTGCTTAGCACTCTTTAGGAAATAGCTCCTCCAACTAACAGGTAGACATAGCCCGACGTGGATCTTTTACTGTCTTGGCATCCAACAAAATTGGAATAAGAATATCCAAAATTGGAATAATTTATTTATCTAAATAAATAGGTGCTAGATAAAGGCTCAAGCCGGAAAGAATAAGGGATTCCGAATCAAACGACCACCATACAATACTCTGGGAAAGATCAAAGCCTTGTAACACCTAAATGGTGGAAGAGAGCGTAATGCCATAAAATGGTAGATATCCTTTAGAATTTTAATTACCCTAAACTAAGGATTTTTTTTTGTTTTTTGAAACTCCCTAATCTAAGCTTATAGTGACATGAAAACTAACCTTAACTCTCGTTTTCCTTTTCCTTTTTCTTTTTTCTTTTTCCTTATAAAAATCATGTGATAGAGTTAAAAATAAAAATAAAAAAGAAAGAAAATTTGAGAAACTGAGAGAAACTTTATTTTAAAAAAATATAGATACTGTTCAATGTTTATTACAAAATTAATGTACTATTCCTGTTCTATTTATTTCTTTCGAAAATGATATATTACCAAAACTGAAAGAGTCATAATACTTATTTTTCTTTCTCGGACCAAATGCATAAAGTAAAAAATGATGTTAAATGTCCAATAATGCTACGGCGCGTTGAAGAAATATAAATCAAAGAACGGAATAGATGCCCACCTCTCCAACTTTGAATTACATAAGGGCGAAATCTGAATATTACATCAGGAACTGAACTAATTAATATTCTTATGGGCAAGTAGAGAATATATTATCTATATATATATGGGATGGGGATGCCTTACAACGACAGTATAGATTATAATTTAAACTCATGAATTTTGACTATAAAAAATGAGGTCTCATTTGGCAATCCAACTCAAGTTGGAGTTTTTAAATTTTCATCTTTTTTTTATCTATAAAGTAATTCAATTTCAAATCTATATAAAAATCTTTATTTTATTTTCAAAAAACTTAAACTTTAAAAAATCCATAACTTTCTCATTTTAAGTTGAAATAAAATGATTTTTGTGTCAAATTGGTCATAACGATACGAGGAACAAAATAATATTGATATTAATATTTTATTTTTGAACACATTTTAAGTTTTTACACTATTTAACTATCACAGTTCATTTTTAATTAAACATACATTTATAAACATTCACTCATTTTCAAATAATATATATATATATATATATATATATAAACTCCAAAACTCGAATTGAAGTTGCAGTCCCAAATGCCGTCTAATTTTGATAGTTAGGTAGGGAGTGGCCGAGTTAGCACACATCTCCAAGAGTGACAAGAAGAATTTACCTGACTTTAACATGAATGTTCACCTAAGCCTTTACCTTTGGATCTTAATCTCTATGATTAGGAGCACGTCATCGTAGTCCCATACACTAATGGTAAGGACATGTAGGTTATGGTCACATGTCTAAATCAAATATTATATTAAATAAGAGCAAACCTTCATATTTAAGAATGTAAATAAATAAAGGTAACTCATTATTTAAACTTTTGACCACAAACCCGTTATGGTAGATTACTGCTACATCACTCCACTTGGTCGTTGACTGTAAAGTAATATATAGAGAAAGTTGAACCACTTTAAGAGCCAAAAGTCTAGAATCCGCGGGTTCCTTCTACTTCTAGTTTTTATTGACTAGTTTTTCTAGAACATTGGAATGCTAGCTTGAGACCAAAGTATTTTTAAAGTTTGGGATACTCCATGGCCGAAAATTGTGTAAAAAAATATCATGAAATATTAACTTTCAGGGGGAAAAAAAAAAAAAAAAGTTGTCACCATTCTATGTACATAAAGTCTTTTATTTATGGATAATTCACTATTTAAAAAAAAAAAAACATGTAGTGTGGCCACTATACCAAATAAATGGACTTATTAAACATTACCTCACAGTAACAAAAGATGAAAGAGACCTACATTTGGAACTCTAGTTACGAACAACATTGGTTTTGACTTGATACAAATCAAAATTGAAAAGGATAAAGACAACGGCATAGAGTTTGTGCTCTCAAATCATCTAATGAGAGAAACTCTTTATTTAACAAAGCGGGGAGGAAATACACCAAATATTTCAACAAAATTGAGTTTTCAAATATTGTCCCCAAAGATGAAACAGAAGAAGCTATATATAAACTCAAAGTTCAGTTTAAGAGCTAGGTGGCTTCAATGTGTTTGCGATGTCGATAACAAATCGATACCGGACATCGGATTTTAGAAGACGCTCCATTGCAGTGTTGACATAATCTACTGGGATGACTTCAACATCAGATGTTATGTTGTGTTTGGCAGCAAAATCAATCATCTCTTGAGTTTCCTTCATCCCTCCAATCCCACTTCCTGCCACTATCTTCCTTCCTGCATTTCATTCCAAATAAAAAATTAGGACGCATTATAGATTAGCGTACAAATTAAACAAGCAAATGAAAATCCTAAATAATGGCAAGATTTTTTTTTTTTTTTTTTCTTTAGATATAAATTTGATGTAATCAAGCGTTAAAAAACATGCAGTACCGATGAGGAGAGTCTACCACAGGAGGAATATTTTTCTTTAACTATTAGTAGATACGTACCTATCAACAAAGGAAAAACTGGAAGCTCAAGTGGTTTCTCAGGAGCACCAACCATGACCAACTTTCCGTGGGGCTTCAACAGACAGATAAGAGGCAAAAGAGGATGCACTGCCGAAACCGTGTCAATGATACCATCCATTGTGCTCATGGCAGCCTAGAAAAACCAAAACATTAATAAACAATTAGCTAGGTCATGATTTTAATTTATTAACCACACAATTGCTAATGCATTCAAATTAAGTAGTTAATAAATTTAAATATCTGTGGCATACAGACCTTCATTTCATCTTGGTCACGGCTGACCAAAAATGAATCAGCACCTAGATGTTCGATAGCTTCCTTCTTCTTGTTAGGAGAGGTACTAATCACAGTGACCTTAACCCCCATGGCCTTGGCAAATTTCACCGCCACGTGTCCTAGTCCCCCCAAACCGACTATGCCAACATGAAGACCAGGCTTGTCTAGTCCAAAATACTTCAATGGGCTATAAACTGTGATCCCGGCACAGAGGAGAGGCGCTCCAGCATCGAGAGGTAGGTTGTCCGGAATGCGTACAACAAAGTGCTCCTCCGCCACCATCACGTCGGAGTAGCCCCCATAGGTGGTGGTGCCGTCGTAGTAGGTGGCGCTATAGGTGAGTATCATCTTGGGACAGTAATTTTCGAGGTCATTGGCGCAGCTGTCGCAAGAGCGGCAGGCTCCGACCATGCAGCCCACACCCACTTTGTCGCCCACTTTGAACTTCTGCACTTTGCTTCCCACCTCTGTCACTACACCAACAATCTCATGCCTGCAATATGGATATGTGTGTATATATATATATACACACACATATATGTTTTTAATTTAGTTTCTGCATCTTTTAAATTAAGCAAACAAAATGAAACCGATCTTATTGTTACTAATTAATAAAGATCTAAAGAAAAGAAACTTCAGAGAGTATAAAACGTACCCAGGAACAAGAGGATAAGTAGAGCTGCCCCATTCATTCTTAACCATATGAAGATCCGAGTGACATATCCCACAGTACAACACCTTGAACCTTACGTCTTTCTCTCCAGTTTCTCTGCATCCAAACAGATCATATACACATATATCAAACCGAAATTTAGATTTTTTTTGTAATAACATCAATGTTTCCATGATTAAAAAAAAAAAAAATCAATGAAGAGCTAAATCTTGAACAATCTGGAGTACCAGAGAAAAGAAAAAAGAAAAGAGAAAAAGAAGAGACTAAGAAAAGAAATATAGAGGAATAATTTAACCTTCTAGAGAAATGGAAAGGAGAGAGGAGACCAGAAGAATCCCTGGCTGCCCATCCGAAGGCCTTCCTTGGGTGCTCTTCTTCGTGACGCTTTGCCATTTCTCTTGGTTACAAATTCAACACAATACTATTATAAAAACAAAAAAAAAGAGAGAGAAGCTAGTTTGTAGAGAGAGAGTGAGGCGTGTGTGTGTATATATATATTTAGAGAGAGAGAGAGAGAGAGAGAGAAGGCAATTGCAATTGCATTGCACTTATGGAATGTGTTATATATATGTAAGGGCCGAGGGGTTGGTGTGGGTGTGGTTTACCAACTGTATAGGTATATTGCTGACGTATTTGCTGAGCAAAATTAGGGACCTTTAAAAGGCATATATTGTTGCTGACGTATTTGCTGAACAGAGCAATTTAAAGGAGAAAACTTATAAAATTTCTTGGCAGAAAAGATTCCCACAAAAGGTAATAGACTTAATAGCGTGATGCTGACACGTGTATAATCTTTTTTTTTTTATTTTATTTAAGGCAACAACAACACAGATGACAGAACAGCCACACAAGGCCTGCCAACTAAGCACAACAAAGAAAGAGACAAACCCAGCAAACTGGGCATACAAATACATGCCAAATTTCACTTGAAGTCTAAATGAACGTTAAAAGCTTGTTTAGTGTTTTAATTTTAACTCTAATTATACTATATATTTTTTTTATGAATTTTTATCTTTTTTTTAATTAATAAAAATTATAATTATTTTTTAAAAAATCAACCAATTTTAATTTAAAAATTTTAATTTTAAACGACGATACTAAAACTTAGTCTTTAGTCTTAATCTTTACCACTAATTCCTTTAGAATAATGTCTCAATCAGTGGGACCTTGTCTGAGGAAGTGTTCCCACCCATTTTCCAATTCCTTATCCCTTTGTTGACTTTAATACAATAATTCTTTTAAAGGAAAAATATCATTTAAATTAAAACATGATACAAATATTAATAATAAAGACGAAACAATACTATGATACAAGAGACATAACTCTCGATTAAGAACGATTTCATTAGTAAAATTTGATAAAGCTTAGTAAGGAGACCCGATAACGGGAAAATACCTCGAATTATTTGACAATCCTATAATCGATCATTTACAAAGCTCTTCAAAAAATACATAATCGATGGAATATTTTGATCAATCGATCGGGAGATAGTTACAGGCAGCACAAAGACTACAATAAACTCTGCTTAGTCATGAAACTAGCGGAACTAATAGACAGATACTGTTAGAGAACAACTCGAGCGGAATACACACACACAAATGTAAACCGGAAGTAGGAGAATTACCTCCTTTATTATAAAACTAAAACTAAAACACAAAAAAAATAAAAGCAAAAATAAAAAATAATGTCAAGCACAAAAAATTCTTGCTCCACACCAAACAATCACTCGTAAGAGATCGTCACACTGACCTTCGAATCACCAAGGTCTTGCCGGATTCTAAATGACCAGAAACTCGTTTGGCTAGAATTGGTTGAGAAAACCCTCAACTAGAACCCTCTGACTCCATCCCGATCGAAGTTACCAAACCACCGATCACCCTTACCAGTCACAGCTTCATCAGACTAGGACATCATTAGTAACGTCATACTGGCGCGTGCTCTGACCGAGTCTTGGTCGGCGGCGGCGGCAGAGGTCTTAGTATGTGAGAAATCACAACTATGTGATAGCTGTGACTTTGGAGACAAATGCGACAAATCTTCAAAGATTGACTTTTTTTTTTTTTTTTTTTTTGCTTCTTTTTTCGCCGAAAACTTCAAAGACTGACTTTTGCTATGGGAAAGAAACTTTTGAAAAGAAATACCACAACAAGAAATCTAGTAGATTCTCAAAACCATCCCTAGTCATGACTAATTTCACACCGGGATATCGTTGGTAACCCACCGTCGACCTACGTGCCAGCTATTTCAACCAGTAACATTTGTGATAGTTAAAGATAGTTTGTCATTGTTAAATTGTGAATTTGACTCTAGAACTAACTTTTGAGCATAAGTTCGACCCAAGTCCATTAAACATGCCATGAAAGTTACATTTTAGAGACAGAGGTGGGTTATTATTTATTTTTTTTAAACCAAAATTTTTTAAAAATCAATGAAGAATAGCGCACAACTGAGCAAGCTACCAAGGGCAGAGCAACGTACAGCGAGGAAGGGGAAGATTATCCCGCTTAGCTTATAACTCGCTACAGTGGGCCCTGTACAGGGGAGATCCCATCATGATAAGACTCTTGGGGGTAATTTCTAGCAATGACCGAGGGGATCTCGATGGCAGCCATCGAATCGAATGTGGTATACCTCAGGACCATATTTGGACAATCTCTAAAACAGCCGCCCGCAGAGGCCACGAGAAGAGAGAACCCAGCAGGTTTTAAATGTAAACACTGACCAAAAAGTTGTAGGTTTAGTTTTCTTCTACTAACTAGTCTTAAAGCCCAGGTGAGAGTTACCAAACGAACCCTACACCTTAGACGCAGAAGCAAGGTGTAAATCAAGAACCAAGCAGACGCCGCCCAAGTTTCCAGCTTTGAATATTAGGGAGACATCTGAAAATTCGTATCTTCAAAAAAAAAAAAATATATATATATATATATATATATATCTCAAAAAACATCAACCGAACCAAAATATATCGCATACGGTAAAAACTGCCCATGCCAACGCATGGAACGCACAGCTTCATGACCTTGCCCTTTAGGAAAACAAAACGACAACTAAACAGGGGAACAACAGCGCAACATAAAACAAACGACATAGTCGCAATTTATAGACAACGCAACGTTTCCTAAAGAAGTTTGACAACCAAACTGGTGCCGCGGGCTACATCAACCAGTTCTCAACTCGGATGGCCAATTATAAATAATACGTACAAATGCATATTCAAAACATAATTCCACGTACGAGAGTTCTCAACTATGAGTAAGGATTGCAGCATATATTTTTCATATCTTCTGTCTTCACCAAGGTTTAGGATATGTACCGTGAAATGGCGGTAAGAGAAAACATACATGAGATTCATCGTTTATTTAACATAGGATATAAGATCACCTTCATCCGAATGCATAAACAAAACCTCAGATTTTTTCTAAAACGAACCTAAGAAATCCGTTTTGGAGACACTCTTTCTCACAGGGCACAAACAAGAAGGGAGGGGTTTCTACATCTACTGGTGCAATACCAGATTCAGAAGCGAGGAGATTGCATGAACTTTGGAAAGGCTAGGTATGCAGAGCCATGAACAAGTTCTGCTTGCGAGCATGCTCCGGAATTAGCCGATTTACGATGTCCGGTGGAATGCCTGATAGCTCTGTTAATTTTTAACAGAACGCAACGTTAAGAAACGTGAGGACAAAGTAAAATCATACAAAGTGACTGAAAGATAAGCTAGGCTAACACACTGGCAGTATATACTGTTAAATCTTCTGACTAACTTTTAAGTAGACTAGTGTATTTTGTCTCTCATTTTGATCTCTCCGCAGGTCTAAATTTTGATTCGGTCACAATTTAAGGAAAACAAGTACATGTAAAAACCTTGCTTTTAGTCAACGTTGTGGTTTCTATTTGCCAAAATGGTGAATTCCATCTATTTGCTAGAATGGTGAATTCCATCACAGTATATATATAATAGACACGTATATTCAACATATTATCTAACTTATTGCCTACTATTCTCATCAGCTATATGGATGATAGAAACATGGACGAATGGAGCTAATATCATCAATCTACAAGAACGAGCAAACCAATAGTACCACTGGGAAATCTGACTTACCCTGGGATTTAAAATTGAACAAAGGAGGAAGAGGACGGCCATTGGGAAGGCGAGTATTAGGGTCCCTTAGTTCATCAAAGAACGGGTGAACGCAAGCTTCCAACTGAATTATCCAAGAGATGAATGGGAGGAGAAAAGGTGAGCAATTATACAATATTTCCACAGAGCAACCAAAGTTACTTAAATCACACTTACAGCAGTGCAGCGCAAATTTGGGGAATACTGGAAAAACCGACATACGAGGTCGACTGCTTCTGGGGGTAGACGTTTTTGGAAGACCTGTTGAATACATAAGTCACCAGAGAATTAAACCACATAACAAACATGGGCCAGGAACGGTTGCAGGCTGATCTAAGCCAACATGTTCTTTATAATAAGGAAAATAAAGGGCATACCTTGTCAAAAAAAAAAAAAAAAAGACAGAGACAAAGAAAAAGGGAAAAACGGGCATACCTTGTGCCATGGATGAGGTTTTATCTGTGGGAATTTAAATTCAGTGTAGTTTGGATTCATGCACTTTATCTCCTCTCTTGTTGGCGTTCCCAAAACCTGAAACATAACCCGGTATCGAAACAATGAGAAAAAGGAAAAAGAGAAAGAAAACCTTATGCGACACTTGCCAAAAGTCATCAAAAGAAGTTCTAGCCTCTCTTAATTAATGTCAAAGGTGTGACCAGATTCAACCCAAGTATAAAGTACACCCAAGCATGTCTGATACAATATCTAAAACTTTGATCCTAATCTGATCAAAAACTTTATATACACATAGTAAAACGGTAATTTCACTAGGACATAAAGGGATTGATGGCCCCACCTTAATGATCTCAACTAGTTGATCAACACCACTGTCACCGGGAAACAAGGGCTGCAAGACAAGTTCAAATGTAAGCATTAATAGTCGAATGGAATGACAATGACATCATGAGCAGTAATTTGAGTATGAAACCACCTGTCCAAGTAGTAGCTCAGCCATTACACAACCTGTCGACCAAATATCTATAGCCGTGGTGTATTCTGTGGCACCAAATATAAGTTCCGGAGCTCGGTAATATCTTGAGCAGATATAAGAAACATTTGGTTCTCCTTTTACCTGATAATATGGAAAAGAGACTCAAATTATTTTGTTCGTTTTTTTTTTGCCCAAATAAAGATATAGGATCCAACTGAAGCGAAAAGGTAGATGAATCCCTCAAAATGCAAGTGGCATATTGTATACATACTCAAAAAGGAAGTGGCATATTGTATATATACTCACCAACACTTTGGCACTTCCAAAATCACAAAGTTTCAACTGATGAGTGTGTGGATTTACCTGGACATAGAAGTATACTATTAGTACTTGACCCAAAAAAAAGAAAAGGAAAGAAGGAAAAAAATGATTATGAAGCAGAGATCCAGTGGACCAAAACATGACCACAATACCACTTGGTTTCGTTCTATTAAGAATTTCTCTTTCCATTGGATAACATGAGCTACCACCTTCCACTAAGCTAAGTTGACCACAGAAAGACTACTATGTCTATAGGAAAACCAGCGTGCATTAATTCATCTATCCTATAGAAATTGTAGATGCATTCAACAAAGGCATGTCTTAGAAAATTGTGCACATTTATAATTTCAGGAATTTTACAAACATGTAAACATGCAAAAAGGCAAGCACATGATAAAGCAGACACTTTAAATATATTTTCACATCAAAATGCGACTTCTTTTAAAAAATAATAAAAATAATAAGAAAACTTCTTTTATTGGTCATGTGAAAATGCTATTATGACATTTCTGTTGCCGATTCGGCATTTCATGATAAAATAATTCAATTGTAGAATGTTTTACTACTATGCTTTGGAAGAATATTAAAAATAAAAAATAAAAAAAATAAAAAAAAAAGCTTCTACTTACAAGTATGTTGTGAGGCTTGATATCCCGGTGACAAATTCCAATGCAATTATGGATATAAGCAAGTGCCCGACAAATCTGCACCCGAAAAAAAGAAATTGATAAAGAATGGTGAATGGATTGAACTTTGAAGGATATGATTATCAAGTAAGGGACTAAAGAAAGAAAATGAAACATGTATACTTTATTGGAAAACAAGAATTTGATTATGAAATATTTTTAAGCAAAGAGAACCATAATCAGATCTTATTATTCAAAATAATCCTACAACCTCAAATTATAAAATCACAGTGATAAAGCCAAGGGTCATGCAAAAGGAATCTTAAAACACTTAGGACCAAAAACACAGAACAAACCCCACCCCTCCAAAAAAGAAAAAAAAAAAAAAAAAAGAAGTTATTTCATACCTGATAGGTGTAAAGTTTAACGTATATCAAGGGCATTCGTTGGTTCATCCTGCTATAGTTTCTTGCAACCTTGTGAACATTTTCAGGAACATATTCAAGAACAAGGTTCAGGTAAAGCTCTTCTTTATCCGTGGTTGAGAAAAAGCAGTGTTTTAATGCAACAATATTTGGATGGTCCAACATCTGCATAATCTGCAATTCCCTGTTTTTGTAGCGCTTGTCTTGGAGGACTTTCTTGATGGCGACAATCTCCCCCGTTTCTCTACATTTTGCCTGGAAAAAGAAGTTTATGTCACGGAGCACAAATAGGGTCGAAAATAGATGCAATAATTAACCCTTATGGTTGTACCTACTTGAAAAACAACACCAAAGGAACCAGTTCCAACCACATGTTCTGCAATATAACTGATTGTCTGTCAACCAGAAGATGCGATGTAAGAGATATGTGATGAACCAAATAACCAATACAATCATATGATCTCATCAAATTTGAGTACGCCGAGTGATAGATTTCTACCAACCTGCCTCGACTGCCCATTTCGACCACCGACAGTTGTTCTTATTACACGTCCTGTTTCGGCACCTACACCATCGATAATATCCTGTTCGCTATCCTACAGTACATAAAATAGCAGGAGCCATAATAAATATGTACAAACTATCATTTCACAATCAGAGAAAGGGCCAAAGTAAAGAATGAACCATTTTAGGGCTTAGCTAATGTATTGCTCATCACAACAGAAAGGGAAAAAAAGAGAGAGAACATTACAAGGCAAAAGGCAAGCACTAAAGCATGTAACATGTAAAAAATTTCTTACTCTGTCCTCATCATGATCAGAGTTGTCCCTCAATCTCATCTCAAGCATTTCCCTCCCCAGCCAGTCAACTGAGTTAGACGAACTCTTGAAGCCATTAACAGACCTGGAACTGCCCGCTCCCCCATTTCCTAGGCTGGCAGAGGCCATAGGTATGCTTCGTTAGTTTTGCAGATGCTAGTACTCGCTACCCTCGTGATATTTCATACTTCCATCTCGCATTCCATCCAAGAACCTATCTTCTTCTCCCTAATAAGAATTAATGGAATTTCTAACCTCAGAAACAGAAACCGAAAACAAGAAAGATATCCACGGATCCCACGTAGGAACTAGAAGTGAGACAAAAGGACAAGACAACATATGCAAGTCAGATAGAACAACAAAACGACTAAACAACCCATATATTCATAATCAAATTGATAATTTGATGTTGGGTTTATTTCAACATCTCTCTCCGTACTGATGCTATCTACTAGAGAAAACTACCGAAACGGAGAAAAATGAGTGCATAAAAGATAGTTAACCATTACACCATTGTAGGAAAAGCGAAATAGGAAGTTGAAAGTAGGCAAAAAGACAATAACATAGACCAAAAATTAAAAAATTAAAATTAAAAATAAAAAAAACAAAAAAAAACTGAAGGGACCATAAAGATAGAGTTTTTGAAAAAGATAATTATAACTAGCATATGTAAGGAGTGACAAATTTAAAGGAAAAAAGAAGATGAAAAAAGAGGATAAATTACTAAGCTGAATCTGCAACCTAGAAAAGAAACTAAATATGATCATACCAGAACAAGACCTCCAAATTTCATGAAAATTTAAGAAGAATGAAAGCTATACAAGTTTCCTCTCTCTCTCTCTCTCTCTCTCTTGTAAACAACTCGGCAAAATATGCAACCTAGGACTGAAATTACCTAGGATCCTACCAAAACTCTTAAATTTTGTTTTTGAAAAAAAAAAAAAAAAAACTGAAATAATGGAAGTTCTGCTTCTGAAACCCCACACTCTGAAAATACATGTAAGTTTCCTATCTCTACGAAGAACTTCACTAAAATTTCCAAGTTTCACCAGATCTACTCTTGAATTGCTGGGAAATTTTCCATTTTTTTTTTTTTTTTTTTATCTATGAAAATCACAGGTGGAAAAAAAATAAAATTCGATAAAAAAAAAAAAAGAGAAAAGGATCCGAATTGATTAAAAAATAAAGCATGAAATGTTCGAATCAAAACAGAGAGAGATCTTGGGATAAATTCAGAACCTGAAAAGAGTAGTGAGAGACTTCGAAGCGGAGCCGGCGCATTTTAGCCACCTTCTTCCGCAGTTCCAGAATTTCGAATTTCAACAACAATTCACGATTGATCGGAAATCGTGAAGCCAAAAAAAAAAAAAAAAAAAGGAAAAGAAATAGAAATAGAAAAAAAATAATGTAAAATAACAACTGCTGATAAATTTGTTTTCTTATTATTGACTGGTATTTTATTTTCCAACTTGTTTGAGGTTGAGGCTTTGAGCAGACAGCAAAAATAATAATAACAGTAATAATAATTATGTTGATAATGAGGATAGAATTAAAACACAAAAACAGTCCCTTTTTTTTTTAATAAATAAATAGCTTTCTTTCGTTAGCTTTACTCTCTCTCTCTCTCTCTCTCTCTCTCTACATATATCTGCTGGGTAGTGGGTGAGCAGTAGTATATCGCTCTTTTTTATACTTTTTATTACACTAATTACTTCATTTTCTTCACGCGCCTATTTGAAATTGTGGTTTTTTTTTTTTTTTTTAGATGACCTTTCATTTTCCAATAGTTTAATACCAACCCTTTCTTGAAACTTTTGATATGTCTATTTTATCATTACTTAGCTCTCGTTTAGCATCTAAATTCATGCTTACTTTTCAAATAATAAAACGGTAAAATGTATTATGTTGGAGTTGATATATTTCTAACGCTATGTTAAGTTAAAATATTAAAAAAAAAAAAAAAAAAAAAAAAAAACCAATTTACATGAGTTGCCGCCTTTAATGTCACGTTTTTTAGTTATATAAAATGATTAACTAGATAAGCAATATTGTTTGGCATGTATTTTTAGCTCAAGTAGATATATTCCCTTAAACAAAAGAAAAGATGAATACAAATATCCATTTATGAATACAAAATATTTCTCACATGATAAATTATTATTATTAATTTTATAATTGATATTATAAATAGATGGGAACACCAACTAACTTGAGTCTATATTTGTTATTTATTAGTGTCCAACAAAGGAAAAAAATTGTTATTTCTTAGTGGACGAAGGTTAATACGTTGTCATATTCTAACAAGAAGTCGCATTAATATCTCATATTGAGCTTGTTCAAAACTAATTGTAAAAATAATAAAAATAAAATAAAAACTAATTGTAAAAATACGAAAATAATAATTTTTACATAAAAAAAATGGGTAAAAATATAATAAAAACCATTTCTCTAGGGAAAATCAAAACCGGTCTTAGGTGCCTATAAATAAAATTAAAAACAAAAAACAAATTAGTTTTACGAGGCAAATATTTGGGTGTCACAGAAAAAAAAAAAATTTTTGTTTTTTAAGTAATCAATATCAAATCAGTAGATAATGTTGTTCATCTTTAAAAGGGGTTGGAATACTTTCTCAGTTATTTTATTTCATTTTATTTTTGGGAAAAAAGGGAGGGAGATGACAGTTTTTTTTTTTTTTTTTTCTGGTGAATAAGAGAAGGCCACCTGTAAAATTAAAGTTAAAAAAAAAAATTATAAAAAGACAGCCACAAGTCGTTCTAATCCATCCCAACATGCAAACACAGGCGTTGATCTCCACTGGCCAGTGGTTAACATCTGGGACCCACTTAGCTTGACCTCCTTACGCCACGTCATCCGGTCCAGTCCAAATTTGAAGATGATGGATATCCTGTGGGACTATCTGTACCATCACTTCTGTTGACTTTTTTCATCATCTTTTTCTTCCCAAAAAAGAAAAAAAAATATTTAATCAAAATTTATCTTTACTAGTCAAAAGACATGCTCGGTTTGACATAGTTGTTTGTTGCTTATAATTTCAGGCAGTATACAAAACAGAAATAAAGGCTAAAAGTTAAGGCTCCGTTTGGTTCGCAAGTTTGAGTTGATATTTTGAAGTTGAGTTTGAGTTAAGTGTAGTTGAGAATAAAAGATTTGTGTTTGGGAGAAAGTATGAGTTAAAAAGTTGAGTTTGAGTTGAGTGTTTGGATGGAAAAAAGTTGGAGATAAAAGTTTAAAAAAAAACAAGGGCCCTGTTTGGATGGTCAAAAAATGCGATTAACAAATTTTTCGTCCATTTTTAACTTTCTGTTATAGTTTTTAGTGATTGTTAGATTCACAAACTTACATCATAATTTTTAAACTTTTGTAAAAGTTTATCCCATAAATAATTTCGTTTTTTCTTAAAGGTCCAAAAAATCACCGGCTTGAACTTAAAAATTTCAACTCAAACTCATGACACAAACGCCTTAAAAATTAGCACAGAAAAGCAATTCAACATTTAATACTAAGCATACAAATTTAAATAAAATTTTGCAATTGTCATTAAGTACAAAATTAATACACACATAAACAAAACCAACAAACAGTTCGTACGTCGCGCACTAACATAAAAGCTCCTACAAATCAATAATTACAATCATTATCTGTCCCAATTAGATATAAACGATTATTCGTTTTACGTTTGCTTATACCATGGTGCTACTTGATATCTTTCCCACATCTCATTTGCTATTTGGTCTCTCATCCCATTCATTGCTTCCCTACTCGGGTCATGTTGGTGTGATCCTGTACTAGGCCCAGTTCCATCGATCCCGTCGTTAAACACGTAGTCCGCGTTAACATCGACATTACCTCGTACAGGCTCAGAATCTGCTACATACTGCTCAAGAATGGGATCCCCCACCTGCACCATTCTTATGAAATTATGGACAACCGCACACGCCACGGGGATCATTTTCTGCTTGTCCATCGGATAGTTGTTTACGCCTTTCAGTATTTTAAACCGTGCCTTCCAGACACCGAATGTGCGCTCGATACAGTTCCGTAGCGATGAATGTGTATAGTTAAACACTTCACGGCGGTTGCCTAGCCCGTCACGACGTCTTCGAAATTCCGGTATATGATACGTCTCGCGTCGATATGGGCTCAGGAAACAATCCTTATTTGCGTATCCTGAATCTACCAAGTAAAATTTACCTGCAAAAGTAATCTCATAATATTCATACACAATTATCATTTATTTAACGTACTTATTATATGACAACTACAAAATATTAAATTAGTTTAATAGTTGAGTTACCGGGTGGAGGTAACGGGAATCCATGGAATGCTAGCGCCTCTTCCAACATTCTCGCATCATGGCAAGATCCCTCATATCCCGCCAATATGTATGTGAACAACATATCAAATGAACATGCTGCTAATACATTCTGTGAGTGATATCCCTTGCGATTTATCCAAGCGTCTGCGTTCTCACGACGAGGGGCACATGGGATGTGCGTACCATCTATAGCGCCTACACAACCCTGCAGCGAAACGTTCTAAAGAATTTAATACGTGTACCATCATTAACATAAAAACTTTATTTTTTTCGTACTTAACTTTCGTATGCATTATGATAATATAGCATAGAACACTTACATCAAACCATGGCCGATATTTTTCTGAATTCTCCATAATCAAATTCTGAATCGATGTGTAGTCGGCGGGTCTTATGAATTCATCCTTTAGCGAGCATATAACCTGCAACACTTTATAGAACCAGCGTGAAGTTGTCTCGACGGAGTGTTGGAACAAATACGAAATGTGCCTGTTAGTTTCGCCGCGTGCACAAATCGCTAAAAATATGAACAACTGCTCGTTCACATTCATGTTGCGAGTTGTCTTCAATAACCCCCGAGAAGCTAACAGGTTACTTAGCGATCTGAACGTTTCAGCCTTCATACTTATCATTCCTTGTATTATTTCTTCATGCCCATTTAACAACTCTTCAACTCGCATGCTCCCAGTTAGTGTTGAGTTATGCATTGGTTGTGACTGTCTTCGGGTGTTTAATCGGTGCCCAGCCAATGCGACCACTGCCCTACCCAAAGCACGGTTACGGTTACGGTTATCATTCCTACGATTGTTAGCCACGTTATCATAGTACGCATCATTTTGTTCGTCGTCGGATGCGAAATTAACGCCGTCCATTTTGAGCGTAAACCGATATCCCTCCTAAAAAAATTTCACCTGTTCCAGGTTTTAAGAGAATTGTTAGCGAATCCCAAATAACTTTTTTATTTATGCATGATGTCATCGCACCGTTCGGTCATGAATTGAGTGGTAATTACTTTTTAATAAGTTAAAATGTATATCCAATCACAAATTAATAAGTAAAAAATATCCACAAACACACTCAAAACGGAAAAAAAAAAAAAACAAAGTTAATCCAGTCACAATTTATAAAGTTAAAAATATCCATAAACTGAAAAAATTAGGAATAAAAATTAAATGTTGATCCAGTCACAAATTAATAAGTAAAAAAACACCATAAACTACAAAAAATTTAAAAAAAAATTTAGGTCAAACACGAAAATCATTCGGGGGGCCCCGGGGATTGAACAACGGATGCAATAATTTCCCGCCTATCGACCTCGGGCAGCCGATGGAACGTCCGTTGGAGCCGTGGATGAGCGTCCAGGTAGTGCCACATTCGACACCGGTGATTAGGTGGAACGCCCATCTCTGTCATAATGCTCATACACATGAACATGTAATCCGGTGGGCTTGCGGTCTCGTTAGGCTGGGCCGATTGGGACTCGTTACGAAAATGAGTCACTATTTCCTGCATTGCTAGGAAGGTCATCTCATCCGTTTCGTCTCTTTGCTTCCTCTTACCAGAATTTGTCCTAGACCGCGACGGACCTGCATCGGCTCCAACTCTAATGTTGTTACAATGTCGCGCACCCGTGGTTGGCGTGACATCGTCTTCTAATCCCGGCTGGGTTCCATATTCATCCATCGTTGGAGAATAATCGCCGTACGGAGTACTATTAGCAGGCATTGTGACAGATCCATAACCCGAGGTACCGGCAGCGTGATTTTTGTCGAAGACGTTAAAATAAAGCTCCTTGTTCCGCAGGCCCTCGTAGCGTAGATGGTTGCACTCTTTATGAACCTGCAAACATGCTTTTAACTTAGTATAAGTTAAATCATCGCGTGCTATAACAAAACAAAATTCGTGCGTAATTGTTAGAAATTGATGTTACCGCTAAAAAGTTATGCCACGCTTCGTCAGAGCATACCACCCGATCCGTCGTCGAATCGTACCCAAGGCCGGTTTGGGTTTGCAACGCCTTCCAGCCGTTATATATTTTCTTCATTCTTTCTTTCTTTTGATACAATGTCATTCCGTGTGCTGGTACGCCGCCAAACTCAGCGTTAAACTGCACGGCCCAAAGTTCCAGAGTGGCTTTGGGGGGGTGTTTACCCCCACTGCATTGCATGTACTCATCAAGTTGAAGAAGGAATTTTCTTTCTTTCGCAGCGTCCCAAAAATAATGATCTCCCGATGATTTGCGCGGCATCTCCTTAGGAAAGCGATAACCAAAGAAATAAAAATAATTTAAATAAAACGATCCTTTTTTTGGAAGATTTGGCTCAGTATAACTTCAGTACGACATACAATCTGAGGCATGTCAAATAACAGACAGCGAAGCAGCTACCAAAGTATTGGTTATATACCGGTTACTGACCACGCATATCGGGTAAATGACTCACCAGTCAGACTATAATACAAAATTTGAATTGTGTATTATACATCATCGCCATATTGGAATCAAGGTGCAGGAACACATGGGGCTATGCAGCACATGGGATATAGTCATTTATCACATCAAACGGGCATAAGCAGTAAGTGTCAAATATAATACCAACTACAAAAATTATAAGCCAAAAACCGGGGATTATCAACAGATGTAAAGTGGCAGCAAATGGGTACCGGATTACTTCAATCATCAATTAAAAGTGCCAAACAAGGCTAAACCGAGGAAAAATTGGCCAATGGCAGCAAATGAATCACGGGGATAGCAACCAAGGGGAATGGCCCTGTTTCGAATTTTTGGGAAAATGCTCAAGCAAAACCAAAACCCAAATCATGAATCACGGGGATAGCAACCAAGGAATGGCAGCAAATGGGACGGCCGGAGAATCAGCCAAACAAAACCAAAACCCATAAAATTAATCACGGGGATAGCAACCAAGGGGAATGGCAGCCGGAGAATCAGTAAAGCAAAACCAAAACCCAAAACATAAATCACGGGGATAGCAACCAAGGGGAATGGCAGCCGGAGAATCAGTAAAGCAAAACCAATAGCAACCAAGGGGAATGGCAGCCGGAGAATCAGTAAAGCAAAACCAAAACCCAAAACATAAATCACGGGGATAGCAACCAAGGAATGGCAGCAAATGGGACGGCCGGAGAATCAGTCAAACAAAACCAAAACCCATAAAATTAATCACGGAGATAGCAACCAAGGGGAATGGCAGCCGGAGAATCAGTAAAGCAAAACCAAAACCCAAAACATAAATCACGGGGATAGCAACCAAGGGGAATCTGGTGCCCATTGGGACGGCCGGAAAATGCTCAAGCAAAGCCAAAACCCATAACATGAATCACGGCCGGAAAATCAAAAAAACAAAACCAAAACCCAAGTCTCGCATGACGGCCGGAAAATGGTAAAGCAAAACCAAAACCCAAAACATGAATAACGGGCGGAACATCAAATAAACAAAACCAAAACCGAAGTCTAACCATCACGACCGAAAAATGGTAAAGCAAAACCAAAACCCAAAACATGAATCACGGGAGGAAAATCAAAAAGGAAAACCCAGCCACTGCAATTTGTCCTCGAATTTCAAACACCCATAACACATATGAGAATCGCTAAAACATTTGGGAATTAGGGGAAGATTTTATACTAGGGTTACCGAATTGGAGCCCTCGGACGAGTACCCAGTTTCGATTGGCGGGTTAGGGCAGGAATTGAAAGGTCGGCGAGCAGATTTCCGAGCCTGGAAGTACTGGGTAATCCGGCCAACGTTTCGCCTCCGTGTTCCAAGCCTTCCTCGGCGCCACATCTGCTTGTCGGGAGTGGGCAATGGCAATACCAAGGGGTTTAAACGCTGGGAGGAGAGAGGAGCACCGGCCACAAACCAGAGCGCCTGCTACTGCGCAGATGCTCGATGGGAAGGGGGCACAGCCAACACGCGCACTGACACGGGCAGATGGGCACCAGAGGCGAGGAAAGGGAATCGGCCACAGGACCCAGGCATGCATTCGACAGAGCAAGAGGAGAGAATCGAGGAACAGTAACCCCAGTTGGGGTTACTGTATGAAGGTTCATGGGGAAGCTCAAACTGAACGAGATTGCCAAACACATTTGGCTGAGAATGAATGGCGAAAACACCGTTGGAACCGGTGTCCCAAACACAGGCTAAGTTAAAGGAACAAAATTTTCAAATAATTTAATAGAATTTAAAAAAAAAAACTATTTTAGTTTACTAAGAATCAATAAAAAAATAAAACATAAAAGATAATTGAGGCGCTAGTATTACCTTTAAGATTTTCTTAAAAGAGATTTTTTAAGAAGTTACATGATTTTGATTAATTAGAAGTTCTTCTATATTAAAATACTTCGAGAAATAATTTTAGACTTAAAAAGTTTAAAACAAACAAACGCAATTTTTAATTGGTGAATAGCCTTACCCATATCTATCCCAACACACTAAAATATTTTTGGTTTCTTTATATATAGAAAATTCAAATGAAAGAAAAAAAAGACCATTTTGAGTCAAGTGCATCAATATTAAAATGATGGAAAGTAATAATAAATAAATAGGCTTTGAATTTTGACCTTGAAATGAGAAATAGTGATGATTTTTTGATTTTTTGAAGGAGACCATTTCATTAAATAAGGATGATGAAGGGGGGAAAAAAAAGTGTCTGATTTATAGCATCATGCAATGGACGTACTTCAAATTTTTTTATTTTTTTATTTTTTTGGGTGATTGAACTTTATTGTTGCACGCCTCATGTGCATAGTTCAAAAATGGATATAAGATATATAGTTGGCTAGCATCATGATTAGGGCCATGCCTATATGCCATGCCAATAGGTGGTCCAAAAGACTTGTGTGCATGCCCTTTATAAACTTTACTACTATTCCTTTCCAGCCTTTCGGTTTTATTTAAAAATATTGCATAGCCTTATTCTAGGTCTCTACCAATACAACACTATACCTATAAAAAAAAAAAAAAATAGTGGACTAACTAACCACAATAGAGAGGGGGAGGGGGGGAACACTAATTAAAAAGTTATAAGGCAAAGCCTACTTTAGATCCTATTATGCTAAAGAAGATGATGCTACATTGTTGGGCAATACATGACCCTTGTGATTTTCCTTTGAACAAATGTACAAATTACAATTTTCACATTTGAATGGAAAGCGGAATTGAAAGATTGAATGGTCTTTAAAAGTGTGATTGCAAGTTTAGTTTAATAATTATTCTGTCATTATCAATAATATTGAGGTTTAGAGTTTAAATCATTTCGTCTCAAAGTCTAAAGAAGAAAAAGCATGATTTCTTAAAGCACATTTCATATTCCAATGGCATCGAGTAGTTGGGAGTGTTGAGACACGGAAACGAGTGAATTGGCAACAATGGCGCCACTAGCGGCAACTGCAGGGACTCCGATGCCAGGAAAGGTGGAATCCCCACAACAGTAAAGCTGAGGGATTGGAGTTGAATGCCCTGGAAAGGAGCCTTTACCAGCCTGAATGGCTGGCCCATATGTTCCTCTATGTCTTCTGAGAAACTTTTCATGTGTCAATGGAGATCCTACCAACTTGACCTCACACTTTTCGCGTGTAAACCCGGGACCAAGTGCACGTTCCACTGCCCTCCACATAACCTGACTTGCAAATGAATCAACCAAATGCAACCAGATGTTCGTTAAATAGTGAACCAGATCACGGTTTGATGAATAGTCCAATCAGTTGTAATCATGTTATATATAACAAAGTTGAAGACCGCAGGTCTCAACTCTCTAAGGCTTGTTGTACTTTCAAAATAAGCACTACTTTTGCCAAGTACAAGCAGAAGTTAAAAGCTCAAAATTGATATGGTACAAATTATGTCAATAAACATGTCTACGTACCTCTGATCTTTCGGATTTAAGATTTTTGTATTCAGCGCTTCGGCGATCAAGTCCTGTCCATAGTGAATAAGGCTCGGTTCCTGGCAGATAAGCGTGCAATACATGTTTCCCAGGTGGTGCAAGATCCGGACTAAGTACGCTGGGTACCGATATCAATACAACGTTCTGATCGGCATCTACTCCTCTATCCCAATCATTTACAACTATATGATGAATTCCCAAGTCCTCACTTATTCCCTGATTGATATTTCATGGTCCAGACATAATTTCTTTCAGTGGCATAGTCAAATGGAAATTTTACTGAAAGTCAGTTTGTATGAATACTCACCTCTGCATCAAAGCCCAAATGGAGATGCATGAATGACTCACATTGCGGGGTCATGTTAACACCGTCCACGTATGACTTTGGAAGAACATCTCTAGGCAGTAGTTTTAGAGTGTCCCACATGGATGCATTACTAACAACAGCCTTTTTAGCACGTATGAACTGCAGAGTAATTGTTTCTCCAAATGTTAGAACAGGTAAATGATGTACAGTATTAGTGAGAATCAAAATCAAGAATACTTACTTGACCACTTCTTAGCTTGACTCCAGTTGCTCGACTGTTTTCAACAACAACTTTATCTACATGGCTTCGTAGAGAAAGTCGTCCGCCGAACTTCTGCAATCCCCTTACAAGAGCATCAACAACAGCCGCACTTCCATGAAGTGGATACTCAAGACAGCAACCTGGCTTGTACCATTCTGCAAACATGTAAATCTGAAGAGAAGAAGAAGAACAAACAGTACAAGTGTTATCTGAATGGAATTCTAAATTTCAGCTCAAGATGCCAATGCCCAACTTCTTAATGCAATTTTTTAGAAAATCAAAGAAGCCCCATTGTAGTACTTAAAAAAGAAACGAAAAAAACAAATAGCTCAATTTGACAGGCTATATAACTACAGACACTTGCCAAGAACAGATAGAAAAGTTTGAAGAATATCTCAAGGACTTGAATTCACAATAGTTACCATCTCTGCTGAGAGTATATCATTAGATTTCACCCCAGCAAGCAAAAGGACAGCAAGTCCACCCAATTCCGTATAAAGGGGTCTTTCAGTCCCAATGAGTCGATGATTTCTGAGAATGGTCGCAGCAGCTTTGTCGCGCCAAGAGCTCCCTAGGAACAGTAGTGGAGCCATATAATCTTTTTAGAAAGTCACACAGTAGTAATAAACATCTGCCCCCACTAAAATATATGAAGCTCTGTCGATACCTGGGGTCCCATTTGGATGAAAGATTTGAGAAGTGACGGGGTATCTTGCAGCCGCAGTTGAAAGGACTCCCAAGTCCCCCCTGAGAGCCAGAGGAGGCAGAGCCATTGCAGCCGCCGACAGTGGAAGAACTGCATCCTGTTGAAGAGTTGCATCTTGCACATGAGACATAGTGGAGCAACACGTAAGGAGGACTATGTGAGAAAGTCTACATTTCAATTTATTAATCCCATTGTACATAATGCAAGTCATTTTAAAACTCCCGAGAGACTAACCAATCTGCTTATCAGGACTTAATAACAGGTGTACTTTTATTTCTCAAAGAAATTTCTATTTTTCTCTCCTATTTAACAATGTAAGAGCTAATTAATCTAATCACAACGTCAATGGCTAAATAGTAATCAAGAGATGAAAGATGGTAAGATGATAATAATTTGTTAAAAGTTATTTTGACGACCAAAAAAATTATAATGACAATAAAGATTATCTGAGGAGACTCACCAGCAGCTTTTGCCATTCTTGAACAGCATTTGGACTTGCATGTTTCTCAAGGTCCTGAAAGGAGGAAAACAAAAATCTAACTAACTAATTTCACCTTTCTTTTTTTTTTTTCTTTTTTTTTTTTTTTGTTGTTGTTAATTTTTTCTCTCTTGTGAATCTAGTAACCTGCATTGAGCAATCTACTAGAAAAGCTACTAGAAAGGAAAAAGTTTAATTTTGGTAAAACAATTTGATAGAGTTTTCCACCTTGAAGAATTCTGTGGGGCCAATGCGCGACAAGAATTCACCTTCAGGAACATAGACCATCCATGAATCATAAGTGGCACATGGAATTCTCTCGCCAAGCGCATCTAGAACCTAATAAAATTTTTAGTACTCCATATTATTCTTATATTTAGTACCAACAAATGAAAAGTTGGCAAGAAAAGGAATGAGTAATAAGTTAACAAGTAGTACTTGGGCAAGAGGATTGGCCTGAGGACCTCTGGATTGAAAGCCAGAGAACAAAGAGGGACCGGAGTCGAATTTAAAGCCTTTAATCTCGAAAGAGTGAGCAGCGCCTCCTGGTATGTCATGGCTTTCCAAGACAATAACATCTTGTTGATACCTGGCTAGTAGACCACCACAACATAGTCCCCCAATTCCACTCCCAATCACCACCACATCTGCCTCTGGCTTCCCTGCACATTGTAATTTTCACTTCATAATTGGACTATGGCCTTAGGCAAAAAAAAATTTCATGAACAAAAAAAAAAAAAAAAAGAAAAAAAAAAAAAAGTGACATAATTTGAGACAGATATACAATTTGACTAGCACAGGATAAGAAAGAGAAACCTGGGAAAGAGTTGTTTTCTTTGACGGCCACGGCGCCGGCCGAAGAGGGGTCTTGACCGTTGGAATAGCGAGCCAAGACGGTTTTCCTGCCATTCCTATTGAAGGAGTTGGGGGTGTGAGAAAGAGGTGATGATAATTGGTGAAAATGAAAGAGCGAATTTGGGAGAATATTGCACGTAGCCATACATATATATATATATATATGTATGTAGAAAGTAGTGGAAGAAATTAATGTATATACTTAAGTGAAGTTTGATGAGCGAGTGTTGAAGAATGGAATGAAAGACCTTTTTTCATGGTTTGCTTAATGCTATTATCAGTTGAGTGTCGTCTCTTCAGTTTTGCGTTTGTGTTGATGCTGTTTCTGCCAAGTGCCAAAGGGAGTTTGTAGTTTTAAGGGTAGCCACGTTACCAATTTCTGCTCCTTTGTTTTCTCTCCCGGATAGCAAAACGACAAATACCTGCAAATTAACCAATAAAAAAAAAAAACAGTAAACACGATTACACGACTACACGACCCTTTTTCTCTTTTTTACATGACTTCGCTTACATGGAAACCGATGCTAAAACTAAGGACTTGTTTGGACTTTAACTCAATTTAAACTGTATTTTTATTTTTATCTTTTTTTGAAAAAGTTTTTTATCTTTTTTAAAAAGTCAATAAAAATTATTATTGAAACTTAAAATTTTCAACCCAAACTCATTCATCAAACAAACTCTAAGCTTTCCATTTGGATCCGGTTGGAGTTAAAATTTTTAAGTTGAAGTTAATTGATTTCTTAAAAATTAGTTATAATTTTTATTAATTTTTTAGAAAAAAAATTCCAATAAAAAAAATACTGTTTAATTGGAGTTAAATTTGTACACCATATAAAGCCTAATATAACCATTTTTTTTCACCGGTGCACCATCAACTTAACATATAGTTGAGAATTTTTATTTTTGACTATTTACGTCATAAACTTATAAATCTGAAGTAATTTACCTTTATTGATAATAATGTTAGAATCTTTTTTAAAATATTAACATGTAATTTGTACATGAATCTTAATTAGTAGAATGAATGGTCATTTGCATTCATTCTAACCCAACTTTATTGAGATTAAAATTTTTAATAGTTTTAACAAAATTAAAAAAATTTTAAATTGATATGTTTTAAATATAAATTTAGATTAACATTGACTAAAAAAGATCTTATATGTTCTTAATTAACGATGTATGTGCAAATTAAGTGCCAATTTTTATTTTAAAAAAACACTATTATGAATGGAAGTAAATTGTTACAGATATGTAAATTTAAGATGTAAATTACTAAAAATAAAGTATAACGGGCAAATTACAACTATGTGGTAAACACGATTACATGAGTACACCCCTTTCTTTTAGTTATATTTATAAATAGTCCTTTCATCATAAATCATGTGTCATAATTTTATACATCCCGTTGCTATGAACTTTTCTATTATTACTTAAGTTTTGTTAGTATTCTGTCAAAAATTTTATATAACTTAAGGGGGTGTTTGGTGTGTAAGTTGAGTTAAGATTTTTAAGTTTAAATAGTAAATTATGTTGACTTTTCAGAAAAGACAAAAAAAAATTTGGGAAAAAGACAAAAAAAGTTTAAAAATGTTAGTTTGGGCTTATCAACCAAACAAAATCTATTATAATCACTCAAGCTTTAGTTGAAGTAAACATTGTCACTAAATATTTTTGGAGAAGCTATGCCTTATTTTTAAAGTAAATTTTGCCTTCTTTAAAAATTTGTAGTTTATCATTGAATTTTGGAGGTATAATTTTCTATAAAAAATGTTCAATTACAGTTCTTTAAAAAAGTGTTTAATTATAATCTTATTCTTAATTAAAGCTTACATTATTAGAACTTATTTAATTTTCTTTTAATTTTTTTAAGAATTATCATCAAAAAGATCATTTGGACAATAGTAGAAAAGTTTGGATTAATATAATATGTAAAATTAAAAGTTGTAAGGATCAATATGAGAGTGTACAATATGGGGCTATTTGTGACTTTTTATTTTATTTTTTTTTTGGGTGTACGACTTCACTGCATGGAAAACGATGATAATATAATGGTTTGGTTGGTGAAACGGTTTAACTCAAATTAAACTATACTTTTTCATCTCAGTTTTTGTCTTTTTTTGAAAAGTCAACAAAAATTATAACTAATTTTAAAAAGTCAATCAACTCAAACTTAAAAATTTCAACTCAAACCGTTTCACCAAATATAAAAACTTGATATTATTTTAAGGACTTGTAGATGTTTAATTATCAAATAGTGGTGATAGGAATGTACCTAGGTATTTTGATTAGGTCGGTAACCTTTTAATATTTTTATTATCTAATCATTTCATATTAAATTAATAATAAAAGAAAATATAAAAAGTAGGTTAAAACAAACAAAACTACTCCAAAAAGTAGAGAAAACACATAAACAACCACTAAGCTAACATCTTATAGGATCTATCCAAACAGGCATAGTATCTTATTAAAATCCTTTGTCAAAAAAAAAAAAACCCCCGAAGGAAAAAGGCCGACAAAGAGAAAAAGAATACATAATCCAGGATAAATTAAAAGCCCCTAAAAAATGTGAAGGAATCCTATAAAAGTAAGAACATTAAAATCCCTATGAAGTAAAGGGAGAATAAAATCTAGAACCGAGAAGCAACAAATAGACTGAGGATACTAAATGAATGATTTGTTAATATGTCTGCAACAATATTGGCCTCACAAAAATTATGAGAGACCATAACCACGAAGACCTACATAGTATAAAGAATGCAACCATCTACTACGGAACTTTTAAGAGACTTTACCTAGACTAGAAAGTTATATCATTTAAACTCCCAAACCTTTTCAATTGTCAGAAGAAAAACAACCAGTTTAGCCTCAAAAGCAGAAAAAAGTATCCCGAAGAGCAGCGAAACAATCTTTAACAAAATCCCTGCAAGCAACCTCTAATAAAAATCCTCATGCACTCCGATCACACAAATTATGTATGTGAATCCAACAATTGCAAAATTATTTACAAAAGAAAAAAAAAAAAAAAAAAAAAGAAAATTACAGAAGGGCCCGAGGCCGAAGCTCTTATTTGGTTCCGGAAGCATATTTGGTCCTCCGCCTCTGTTTGATTTTGCTCTCTTTGCTTTTTACTTGATAGGGCTCCTTCCCATCTATCTTGACCTGGAAGAGGGGGGAGGCCCTTGCGGAAGCTATGCCTGACCTTCTCTATTTTGAGGGATCCCTCATATCAGGCTTACCAAACTCATAACAGACGGCTAGGAACAAGAAGAGGGTCAGTAGTTGCTGCCGTTGCAGGTCCTTCTCCTTCCGCTGAGACGGGCCCTCTTTATTTTTTATTTTTATTTTTTTATGAAATCATGAAGAAGCTGGAATAACTCAGAAAGAGAGTGGTGCCTAGCCGTTGAGAGCGTCTGTTGTCTTTGTAGAGGAACAGGACGATCTTGGAAGTTTGTGCTAGAAAGAAAAAGAAGTTTGTGCTACTATAAGGCCTCTAAACTCCTCCCTCAGGACACTGTTGCGTTGCCCATGGGGACGGGGCATAGGTCCTTGGTTCGACCTCCTACTGAAAATTGAGGTCGTTGCACGCGCGTCTCACCCCTAAGACATGCCTGCTCTGTATGGAGTGCCCTGTGGTTCCTCGAGTGCCAGCCGCCGAGAGGAATGACTTTAACTAGCGTGTTATTGGCCACTAACCACTCGCTCACCGGCCGCTCGGGCTTTGCGTTTCAAGTTCGTTATCTTAACCGTCTCCTCTGCTCCCCATTGGGAACTGCAAGCAAATGATGATAATACTTCTGCTTAATTATGGAAGAACAGTCATAACAATTGAAAGAAAAAGCAGAGATGGCACGCATACTATGTAATTAAGTTAACAAAAAACCAACTGCATAATAAGAGCATGATCAGTATTGAAGTAATAGAAATGTCGAAATTAGAAGAGAAACATGTAATACCAATTCAAACGTCTATCACACACACTAGGAGTTGCTACCGTCTGAATATTCTTCATCTATCTTTCCATGGGAAAAAAAAGCAATACTCAGACGACGAAGACTAGGCAAGGCCACTTCTATCTCTCCACTCTTCAAAAGTCCATGTCATCAAATTAACCGAAGAGATTCAAGTCCAGCGAAACCATCTCTTGAGCGTACCATATCTCCTTCCCTATAAAGCTATCTTCACCAAAGAAAAGGACCCGTAATTAGCTTTCGTTGCTTTTCTAATGTTCTCATTGGGTCATCGAGTTCTGCGCAACGATAACTTGATAAGTTTAGGCGAGAATTGATGAGCTTCTGGTAACAACTTTTTTTTTTTTTTTTTTTTTTTTTTTTTTAATTATCATCCTCACATCAAGCTTAAGTAGTCCAAATATAATCGAGGAGCACCAAACATTTCCATCTTTTTTTTTTTTTTTTTGAGCCTGAAGTAGATCTCCTTGGCTACTTTTTTCATCATCATTCCAGCCTGCAAGATGACAGAAAAAAGCCAAGAAACATGTATAGTTCCTTATTCAAAGTTCTACCCATAGATGTATGTATGGAACGGCACGAGTCCCAATAATATGTCAAAAGGAATAGAAAAATAAAGAAAAGTCGCTCATTAAAAATTGTTTGATATAGAATTTCATATTCTTATAAAAGGCAATATACTATAACGTACGTCTTGTTTTTCTTGAAGTGATTAACAACTATTTTTCACTAGAATGAAAATAGAGTAGCAATTACACAAATATTTCTTGGTGAATTTGCCTATTTTTCTAAATATTGTAGATCTCCTTGGCTACTTCACCATCCATCATTCCTCTGATTTCTTCTCTCTCTTTTTTTCCTTGGTTGGAGAGGTAAAGGTTTATTAAAATGTGTTCCCACACACAGCGCGTACTTCACATTGTCGATAAATAGACGCCCAAGCAAAAGCAATCAAAATGACTCCTCACTTGAGGATGACGGTAAACCTTTCTTGCAACAAATAGAGACTATGCCATGGGGATTATCTTCTTTCGTCAACTCCGCCACCAACTTCTTGATATCTTCATCAAGTCCGATCACATCTTGTTCGATAGTATGAGAATAAGTTAGCCTCCACTCTCTTCTCTGCTGTTGTGAAGAAGTTGCATGTTCCTTGAGATCAAGATGAGGCCGTACGTCTGCAAAGATGAGGCTAGAGCAGAAAGGCTGGTGGAAATCTTCTCGATCTCGGACCCAACTTTATGGAGCTCAAATCCTTCATTCAAAATGCAAGCGTACCTTGATCTCAACACATTCCTGACACCTGCTGATCTCCTTTGAGAATCGACTTTAGGTTTCGATAACATCCTCTAAAGCACAAGCAGAATCACCTATTTGGAGAACGCAGTGGCGAACTCTTTCATCACCATTTCTGACATTAAGCATCTGCATCTTTCAAGAAAAGCACGCATCCATTGCAGCTTGGCTTTCGCATCCTCAACTTGGCCTCTCACTCCATACAAAAATTTTGCTTCAGCAATGAGTAAGTCTCCGAGTCTTTCAATCGCAAAGGAAACAACAGCCTCCTCCATCTCTGATCAGTTAAACGGATTCAAACTCTAATTGAAGCTTTCTTGACAACTTTGCTGCAGGTAATTGCATTCAAAATTAGCCATACCATATATAACAAGATAAATGATCTTCATTTTCTTCACCCTATATATTACATATATATATATTTCTTTCTTTCTTCTTTTTTTCTTTCCCTCTTATGCATATCGTAGTAACAGTGCTTTAAATAGGCAAACTTTACACTACGTAAATCAATGCACTTACATATATATATATATATATATATTAAAAAAAATCAAAGGAAATTAACAAATTTAGAATTTAGGGGTGAAATTAGAGTAAATCAAATATGCGGGCTTATGTTTTTTTTATTTTATTCCTTTAAAAAAACTATTTTAATCCATAGATCTTACAGTTATACCAACATTATTTCTATTTATATTTATAAGGAACATGGGTATATAGATGAAGGTGTATTTTTATTAGGTTTTAACGTAATTTTATTGTAGTGTAAAATGATAATAAAGTTAAGAGTTTCGTTTAGTTCATGAGACATTTATTAATTTAGTAAGTGCAAATATAATTATTCAATAACAATTTATCAAAACAGGTTGAGTCTAATCAATACCTTAGAATGATGGAAACTCGTCAAATTCTTCTCCGCTTCAATTAATTTTGTTAATCAATGAACTGAAATAAAGAAATAAAACTTTAGTTTTCAGTGAGTAAATACTTATAAGTTTAAGACTAAAATTAAAAATAATCTAATATTAGTTTCTTCTAATGCTAATTAACGTTAAGTAATTACAGACATAACTAGACGACAAATTTACTTCTAAGTTCATAACTTCATAGCCCCAACCAATCAAAAAAAGATGGAAATAATCTAATACGAGCGAGGATATGCACTGTGCACAAATAGATAATTTTTTGTTAAATTTCTTACCCTTAGAATTTACATGCATTATATATGAAACCACTCACTAATGATTTTAAGCTACCAATCCAATATAGTTTAACCATTAGATCGTCTGTTTTCTATTTCCTTAATTGTTTTTCCTGAATGAAGGTGTTTTTTATTCTGGAGGTCACTATATTATTTGCTATCTGGGACAAATAATTAAAAAGGAAATAAATCAATTAGAAACTGATCTTATAACATTACGTGGACTTTTAATTTAAATGTCGAGTGATCTCCACAAAATCATATATATATATATATATACAAGTTTATGTAGTAAATATGTGCTTAATATGCACAAATCAAGAATATTTAAATTAATTACAATAATGAAACTATAGGCCACAGATATATGTACCTGACATCTTTGGCTTCGTATCTATTAGAGTGTAATTACGTTATGTACAGCTCATTATATAGTATTCTTTTATCAATTGGCTCTTGCCACATGTATATTTGTACAGAACTTTCTTGTACCTTACTGATAGTGGTCTGTATAATTTTCTCTTGCCCTTGCTCTGTTACTTGAGTTGGGAAATCACAATTCAGCCACTTATCTTCCGTTTTGTCAAACTGTCTTAGACTAATATTTTTTATCTTAATTTTTATTTTTTTTAAAAAAATTAATAAAAATTATAATTAATTTTTAAAAAATTAACCAATTTAAATTTAAAAATTTTATCTCAGACCGTTTTATCAAGTACACCGTTAGTCTCCTTTTCTCTCTTGTCCCTCTTTTTTTCTAATTTGGTATCGGAGACACTCGAGCTCCCTTCAATCCTGCTTCAATGGCATATAATGCACAGATCGTTCATCAACCCAGAAATGCTCAACCAGTAAATCCAGCTCCTCAAAATCAACCTCCACAAAACCCAAACCCAGTCCCAAATGCTCAACCAATACTTCCATCCCCTTTAAATCAACTTCCACAGAACCAAAACCCAATCCAACCTCTTTAAAACCCTATTCCTGCTTTAAATCAACCCATTACTGTGAGGTTAACCGACACAAACCACCTTCTCTAGCAAACCCAGATGATGAACATTATCATCGCTAATGGTCTCGAAGGGCACATCGATGGGTCTACGCCTCGACCACCCCAATTTCTTGATGCTTAACAATAGCAGCTCAATCCGGAGTTCACCCAATGGAGAAGACTCGATAGGCTTGTCATGAGTTCGATCTACTCATCTCTCAATGAAGGAATGATGGGAAGAATTGTAGGCCTAACCACTGTTCAAGAAGTGTGGGAATCACTGAATCAAGTATATCAAACAGCCTCTAAATATTTCCACTATTCTGAGTTTGAAGTCTCAACTCATGAACATTAAGAAGGATGGGCTCACTATAACAGAGTACCTTGATCGTTTGAAGATGATTTTTGACAAATTTACTGCTATTGGAGAACCTCTGTCTTATAGGAATAAGCCAATCCACACTTTTAGAGGTCTTGGACCTGAATACAATGCTATAGTTTCACGTGTGAGTGCTAGACCTGACCGACCATCGATGGACAAGATCCATAATTTGTTGATTAATCATGATTATCGTCTTGAGGAATAGCAAGCTACTGATCATCTCAATCTTGCTTAGGCTGAACTTGCCCAAATGAACCTATCTCAGCGTTCCAGAACCAAAACACCACAAAGAGCCTACCAACAAAATTTCCAAACCAACAACAAACCCCAAAATTTTCCCCACCAACAAATTATCCCAAATTCTCCAACAATCCCAAATCTACTTCAAACACACACACAACCTTTTTCCCAAACTCCTCACCTGTAATACTCGGTAAACCAAACCCTCAACCCTTCCAAAATTCAAGTTATAAACCAAACAACAAGCCAAGAGTTCAGTGCCAAATTTGTACTAAATTTAGACATTCTGCAGATGTTTGCTATTACAGGGGAGATCCAAATTACCCACCAAATGCCTTCTCAAACAACATGAACTCATGGAAGTTCAATGTCAAGATGCAGCCAAATGCCTTCTCAGCCATGCTTGGGACATCAAGTAGCAATTCAGCCGATACTTCTAGTGGAAATCTGTGGTTTCTTGACTCTGGGACTACACATCATTTTACTCTAGATTTGAGTAATCTTGATAATCTAATGCCCTTCCTCGATGATGATCGGGTCATGGTGGGAAATGGTAAGTCAATTGATATCTCACATATTGGAAATGTCATGATTAATTCTCCCATTAAACCAATCAAACTCAATCGTATCTTTCATACTTCAGCTATTTGAAAACAACTCCCAAGTGTTAGTAAACTTTATCATGATAATAAGGCCTTTGTTGAGTTTTATCCCACATTCTTTCTTGTGAAGGATCTCTCTTCGAGGAAAACTCTTCTGTAGGGACATCTTGAAGATGGCCTCTACAAATTGCTTCCTACCCCTACAACTGTTTCTTCCATTCCATGTTTCAATCAATTCTCCTATTCACATTGTCAAAGTCCAGCCCCTGTCCAAGTCTATCTTACCAAGACACAAGATGCCAACCTATGGCACAATAGATTAGGACACCCTTCTTCCAAAATAATGAACAAAGTTATGCAACTGTGTAATTTGAAAACCTTTAATGACAGTTCTATGGATTTCTGTGATTTTTGTGTTTCTTGTCAAATGGCCAAAAGCCATCGTTTACCGTTTATAAACTCCACTTTTCGTGCTTCTAAACCTTTTGAGCTTGTATATTCTGACCGTTGGGGGCCTTTTCCTATTTCTTCTGTCACTGGCGTGAAATGTTTTTACTTGTTCATTGATGACTATTCCAGATTTACATGGATCTATTTACTCAATGCAAAACATGAGACTTTCAGTGTGTTTCAAAAATTCAAAAATCTTGTTGAGAGATAAAGACAATTCAAACTGATTGGGGCGGTGAATTTCGTCCCATCAAAATGTTCTTGGAAAATCTTAGAGTTCATCATAGATACCCTTCCCCAATAACTCCTCAACAAAGTTGAACGCAAAAATAGACATGTAGTAGAGGTTGGATTATCTCTCCCTACTCATTCGTCTGTACCTCTCTCCTTTTGGCCCTATGCTTTCTAAGCTGATGTTTACTTAATTAATCGGCTTCCTATACCAGTTCTCAATCTCACATCACCTTATGAAACTCTTTATAAGAAAATTCCCTCCTATGATTTTCTTAAAGTGTTTGGCTACTCTTGCCTTCCATTCTTGCGTCCTTACAATGACCATAGACTCCAATTTCGTTCCACCAAATGTGTTTTTTTGGGTTTCAGCTATTCTCACAAAGGATACTTTTGTTTGTAGCCACAAATTGGTCGGATCTATGTTTCCTGTCATGTTGTATTCAATGAAACATCATTTCCTTTCTCTAAGATCTCCTATGTATTCACCGAACCTCATTCCACCTCTATACCAATATCTATCTCCAACCTTCCCTCCTCACTTTCCCCTGTTCCTCCCTCGTCATCACCCACATCACACTCTCCATCTACTTCATCTTCCAACTCCAATCCTCCATCCCTTTTTTCCTCATCTTCCCCTTCGAGTAATCCACATTCTCACTCCTCTCCCTCCTCAGTTACTCCAGCATCTTCACCTTTAGAGAATATTCATAACATGACCTCTATGTCTGGTATTTCAGTTGCTTTACCATTTTCAACCTATGGCCCTGTGATTCACAGACCCCCATAGATTACTAACGTTCATTATATGCATACCGGGTCTAAAAGTGGTCACCGCCACTATATATAATGTCTCTGATGTGCAACTTTTTGAACCTATCACTTACAAGCAGGCTTCTTCTTCTCCAGAATGGTGCCAGGAAATGAAATCTGAAATGGATGCGCTAATTAAGAACAACACTTGGATCTTAGTTCCTCCCTCTCCAAATCAAAAGGTCATTGGCTGCAAATGGGTGTTTTGTGTTAAGCTCAAACCGGATGGTTCTATTGAGAGACACAAGGCACGGTTAGTCACCAAAAGGTATCTTCAAACCCTTGGCCTTGACTACTTCGACACATTCACTCCTGTTGTGAAACCAACAACGATTCGAACTGTTCTCTGTCTTGCTCTGGCTCGGAATTGGATTAACAGGCAACTAGATGTTCACAATGCCTTTTGAACGGTGATATTATCGAAGAGGTCTTCATGTCTCAACCTCAAGGCTTTATTGATCAATCTAAACCCTTCTTCGTATGCAAGTTGAACAAGTCCCTTTATGGCCTTAAACAAAGTTTGCGCCCCTGGTTTACCAAGTTGAGTCCTTGTCTCTTATCCTGGGGCTTCGTCAATTCCAAGGCAGACTCCTCTATTTTCTTGTATCTCAGTTCCTTTGTCTCCTTGATTGTCCTCATCTACATCAATGACATTATTGTCACTGGTGATTCTCCATCGATCATTCAATAGTTGATCACTCATCTCAACAGTCAATTTGCTCTTAAGGACCTTGGTAATCTTAATTACTTCCTCAGTATTCAGGTCACTCGCACTTCATACTCCATTCATCTTTCTCAACAGAAATACATTACTGATCTCTTAGCTCGGGTTGATATGTTTGATGCTAAGGCAGCTTCGACACCAATGGACTCAAATACCACTCTTTCCTTGTTCGACGGCGAAGCTCTTTCCAACCCCACCGCCTATCTGAAAATTGTCGGCGCCTTACAGTACTGCACCATTACTCGGCCTGATCTTGGCTTTGCTGTCAACAAAGTCTGCCAATTTATGCACAGCCCAACCACTTCTCATTGGTCTGCCGTAAAGAGGATTTTGAGATATCTTCGTGGTACGATTACACACGGGCTTGTGTTTCATGCTTCCTCAGATTTTTCCCTTTCTTGTTTCACTGATGCTGATTGGGCATCTTGTGCTGACGATCATCGTAGCACTAGTGGTTATTGTGCTTTTCTTGGCCCCAATCTCATCTCTTGGTCCTCCACCAAAGAGCGTGTTGTATCTCGTAGCAGCACATAATCTGAATACAGGGGCCTTGCTAATGCTGCTGCTGAAATTCTCTAGCTCCAAACTCTCATTTGCAAGATGCATATCACACTTCCATCTCCTCTTCTTCTTATATGTGACAACATCAGCGCTATTAACTTGGCATCCAATCCCATCTTACACACTCGCGTCAAACATGTTGAAATCGACTATCACTTTGTTAGAGAACAGGTGCTTGAAAAATCTCTAACCGTGGACTACACTCCCTCCACTTACCAAGTGGCTAATATTATGACTAAACCACTGCCTTCCTCGCGCTTTCTTGCCTTACGATCCAAGCTCACTGCGGTTCCTAACCCCATTCACTTGAGGGGGGATATTAGAGTGTAATTACGTTGTGTACAGCTCATTGTATAGTATTATTTTCTCAATTCTATTATTCTTTTATCAATTGGCTCTTGCCACGTGTATATTTGTACAGAATCTTCTTGTACCCTACTGATAGTGGTATATATAATTTTCTCTTGCCCTTGCTCTGTTACTTGAGCTGGAAAATCGCAATTCAGCCTCTTAGTCTCCTCTTCTCTCTTGTCCCTCTTCTTTTCTAATTGTATCAAACAATGCGATGTGTTTATGGAAAGCAAGGCGCAGAATCACAAGAGAGCAATGCAATGAGTGTTGAGATCAGAAACACAAAAGATATCTCGAAAGACAAAGGTGATATACCTAAAAGAAGAAGAGCTAGCACTTTCAAAACAAACATGGCAAAATTTCATAAATATATGGATATTGGCTCATCAAGAGAGAATATGATGTTTGCACCCATAAACAAGTCAAAATTTTACGAATGTATTTAGAAAGAAAGAAACAAGAAAAGAATCACAAAAGCGTAAGCCAATTAGTGAGCACCAAGTTCTTTTCCTCACCTGTAAGAAGTTGTCCATTGCATATTGTGGTTTAAGTCATATTGCTGGTTTTGTTGGTTTTGACCATTTACTTATTCTATGCTGTCTTATGTCATTGTGGCTGACTTAACCAGTTAAATAAATTTCCAATTTTCCCTATATATATATATGTGTGTGTGTGTGTGTGTGTGTGTGTATGTGTGTGTGTGTGTGTGTCTCTAAACCACCATTTTTAATCCACAATGTGGAAATTATTAGAGACGACGCCACTACAAGTACATAATGGTTTTTTATTTTCATAATTAATACACGAGTACTTGGATTTTTTTATTATTTTTCAGATAATAACTTCTTGTGTATATGTTTATGTGGTAACTTTTTTCCCTCTAGGTATATATATGAAGTGTATATATAATATTACAAGTCCGAATTATACAAGGGATGTTTCATCTATACCTTTTTTTTAATCTAGATTAGTGATGAGGTACAAACTGTACTACAAGTAATCCTGATCCATTTTTAGTCCGTATAAAGCAATTCTCACGAAGGAATATGTCTTTGAGTAGGTAGTTTTCGTTAGAGAATGCGGAAAGACAGATTCGACCAAAGATTTCTAAAAATAAAAAATAAATAAAATAAGTAAAAAAGAAAAGTATGGATTCCAAAGTTAGCATGATCCCAAGGGAAAGAATAAGATTGGTTTTGCATTAAAAAAAAATCGAGAGAGAAGAATAAGTGAGCGATTTAAACCATAGGTTGGCAAGCAACGAAATAGCTAATCTCAACCTAAAAAATAATGATTGAGACACCATTTTTAATCTCATATTTTGAATATAACTCATGTGTTATATTTTTATTGATAGAAATAATTGATGTAACAATCCTTTAAACAATTTATCGACAAAAGAGCAACAACTCACATGTCATATAAATTGATACTCAAAATTTTGGATTAGAGTTGAAATCCGTAATATTTTTCTAAACAAAAATAGCAACCTAGTTATAATTATAAATTCACTTCTACAACAAAACTACATTTAAATACTTGATTAATGAGACCCTCTTGGAGAGGATTAGGTATAATGGCTTGCAACATCACCCCTTATCCTTTTCAATCCATAATAATAATAGGCATAGCAAGTTGGTTGAATGTGACAATATTAGCTCTAAACTCCAAAGCGAGACAAAGACACAGAGATATATATAGATAACATATGGATATATAATATACACGAGCAGTGTAGCATATATTGCATGGATAATACTAAAAGTAATACAGCACAAACTAATGTCTCGTTCCAGCTAAAACAAAGGAAAAACACAGAAACGAGACCAATTCAACTCCCGACTCCAAAATAATTAAAATTTTCTTTCTAACTCCAAGCTTCCGAAAAAGACGGGCATTCTCCAAATCAACTCTCACAAGTCACACCCAATGAAACCCACTCAGAGCACCAAAAAGATACCCGGGGGCCTTGATTAGCAGAACAATTGCCCAACCAGGCCACACATGACTGCATCCCGAACAAACGAGCCGAGCAATTCACCAGTATGCTGCTTCCGATTCATATTTACAGCTTGAACTAAAGAAACCCGCCTGCAACACCTAATAATCCCGATAATCCGTCAGGTCAACAGCAAGAATATTGATTGTCCGTAGCTCCTCCCCGTCCACATAACAATCTGTTGGAAGGGGGCCCTCGTAAAATCTGTGTTAATTTACGATATAATAAGATGCCGATATGTTTTCTTTTCCTCCTACTATTTCATGTCGTCAATTCATTCACAAACTGACATGGACTGAACTGATTCTCAACTCATAACACACTAATTACACCAACAGGTAACATCTGAATCATTCAGATCAAATTTTCCGAATCAAACATTTCCAGCAGTTCACACTTTGCATCTTATCAACTGTCTAGTAGCTTCAAACAGCCTCAAGACACAGGCATAAGAATGCTCCAAAAGGTTCGCTTTACCAAACAGGTCGGTACTGTAAATTGATAAAAAGCAAAAAAGCAAGTAAAATAAGATCGTCATGACTAAATCCTATCTATAAGCACGCAGAGAAAATTAGCCACTTTTAAACAAATAACAAGTGACACAAATTAACATCCCATACTTTTCAAGCCAAGTCAAATCTCAAAAGAGCATTTTAAGGCGTGAACAAGATTGTTGTACTTTAAGAAGAAGTATATAAGTAGTGAACTTTCCCTGGGATTTCACTGCTCAATAGAATGGCAAGAGTCTTGTGCAGAGGCTAGTGATTTCACTACTTTAGACGATCTAGATGGAAAGGAATATTAGGATCTTAGAAGCATGGAAATGGAGGTGCTGGACTTAATTGAGAAGGCAAACTTTTCACTTTTCAGCTCCCTTGTGGGCTACAACAGAAAAACCTTTTAGGATTTTCTATTTTCTTTGATTGACTGATTTGGAAGGATGTTTTTTAATAAAAGGTTATTGCTTTACCGCGTTTATGACCTATTTTCAGCCTCTAATTTTTTTTACTTTTTTTTTTCCCTCCACTTTCCTCTTTTCTAAGGATTTCTTGTCTTCCTTCCTTCGTATTGATTTTATTTTCAATAAAAGAAAGTTTTATCATCCAAAAAAGAAGTAAATAATTATAAAAATGCATTGTATTTGTGCGAAGTACTTTGATGCATTTTTACCAAACACACTACTTGCATCATGTAATACTCAAATGATTTCTGGAGTCTCCAAAAGAAATACTAAATTGGCCATAAGAGTGGAAAAACTCCATAAAGGATAAGGAATTTTTCTTTTTGTTAATAGAGTACGAGGATAAGGACTTACCAGAAGCGTTAAGAACCAGAACTTGACTTCTGAACCCATACTTGTTTCTGTAATGTGAATACAGCTTGAACTGATTAGAACCCATAAAATATATATATATATACACACACACACACACATAGAATGGTAAGCTGGTTATACATCCAACAATCAAGTTTAAAGCACCTCATGGGAACCACAACCAGAGAGACCCGCCTCTCTTCGAATTCCTCGCTACACTTATGACTAATGAGCCATCAGCATCCTTTAAATTATTCGTTGATCCACGGCAAGCAAGATGTTTATGAAAGCCTACATGGTAGAGGCACAACATATAAGCTAAACGCGCATCTATACCATATCCAAAGAAAAAAAAAAAAAAAAACATATTCCAGAGTATATATGAAAAGTATCATCTCACTGCAGAATTCAAGTTACAAAAACTCTACCATTATCCAAAGAAGAAGGGCTGCTAAATCCACTTCCAAAGATTTTGACTTCTCCACTCCTTGCATTTGTTGTCTCAAGTTTTCTATCTCCAGGAATTCCTCCTAGAATATTAGATGTGACAATAAGAGTGCATTCCTCATTGACCGAAGTTATTTCCAACAGAGAGAGTGAAATTATGCTCAAACAACCGCCCCCATTTCACAAATTTCTTCTGTTAATCCAGTGTCCAGATTTATGTCTACTTATTATTATCATCTAAATAAGAAGATCAATCAAAGTGGGCCATACAATCCCATGTGTAATTGACACAAAAACTTAAATAGAAATTAATATCCTTGATAGCAAAATAATACCTTGTAAAGTATCAAAGGGCCGTGTAGTGGCTGACAAGGTCTCATCCTTTGCAAAAGATCCATCTGGGCGGTGATGAGGAGCCCATACGCCACGTTCAGGTCTATCCCTGTTCCTTGCACGTTTCTCTTTTTTCTCACCACAAATACCATGCATGTCACTTCCAATAACCTTACAGTCCGGAGCACCATTTGTATCCTTCAAAACCAATTGTCCGTGTTGACGTCGAAAATTCCGTTTGTCCTTTTCCATGTTGGGCCCTGGATTTGAATATCAGAGTGAACCGGGGAATAATGATATTGTATTCTTTTGATAATCCTTCCACTGCTACTTTTGCATCTCTGGTTCTGCTCGAGAGAACTAGAACCAACAATAGTTTTAGTTGAAGCTGCATTCTGATGCTGTGAAATATTGGTTGACACCTGTTCAAAATGGAACACAAGCATTACAGAGATGCATCAAATAAGTAATCATAAAACCAATATCTAATGCATGATTCTGATAAATATTAAGGAGCAGAAGAGATTTAAGTTATTTTAAAAAAAAAAAAGTTATTATTATATAAAATTTATTTGTTTATTTATTTTTTATTTTTTTATTTTTGTTTTATAAAAAAGGTTCAGTGCTTTGCTCTCTCGGCAATTTCTACTCCTATTTAAGGAGTGTTGCCATGTCTACTACTCAGTACTCTATGTTTTAACATCTGAATCAATTTACAAGACACAGGTAGATGCGTAGAAGGTAGTCCATGGAGCTTAAGGATGTTCCTTTTTCTCTTATTTAGTTAAACTGCGGATATATATATTGAATTTAAGTTTGATTTCTGTTTCTCGGTTGAGGACTTCTACGTCTATTCCATTTTTATTATGCACTCTTGACATAATAAAAATAGCTGTCTACTTCTAATCTCAAAAATAAATAAATAAATAAAACATAAAAAGAAAAAAGAAGAAGAAGAAGAAGAAGAAGAAAAAAAAAGCCTAGCAAAAATTAAAATGTGAACTGCTGGTAAATGGGAACAGGATAACGAGGAATAAGGAGAAGATATTACATGAGACATCACCCTTTCGTTCCCTGTCAGAAGCAGGACCTTCGTTTTTCCTGCAATTGTCAATTCCATACATGATACATCCACTTATTCCCAGAAAAGGACAAGAATACAAGATAACATGAAACCAAAAGTATAATGAGACAATTATAGCATGTCGTTCATAATCCAGATACATTTATCTTTTAGTAAATTCTTAATCATCACAACAAACATCGGAATGCCATGTTTGTGACATACCACTTTCCTCTAACACTTCAGCTCCAGCTGTAGAAGACAAAATGTCTCGCTTAGCAACACGAATGTATTTTGACTTGTCTCCGACAGTAGTGTTTTTCATGGCATCCTTCAGAACATACTGCCCAAACCAAATGATGCTTGTCATCATGAATGTTTGCATTCAAATAATACACAGCGTTCACATGAAAAAGCCGTGCAAAAGTATTTGACATTAAAAGGATCAAAGCACCCCGAGACATTATGGAAGAAAATTCCAGAGAGAATCTGAATGAATCCCAAACAACAAAAGTCATACGCTTTCCGTCATGGAAATAATAAGCTAATTCATAACTACAAGACTGCACTGCAAATATGAAACATACATACCATTTTAGAAGAATTCCTTCTCCTATCAGTTCCTCGCTTTGATAAGGCTGAATAAAGACCACCAGCTGATGATCCAACACCTTTTCGGCTTAATTTACCATTAGACAATGACCTCTGTCACCACATGCACAGGAACGGATTTACATTAGGGCCAGGGGGGCCACGTGCCCCCCCTCAGTTTTTTGAAATTTAAATTATACCCCTATTTTTTCTTAAAATTTTGTAATTTTCCCCCACTTAAAAGTTTTTTTCTCAAATGTGTCCCCACTCAAAAGTTTTTTTTTTCTCAAATGTGCCCTATAACACTCAACTTATTCTTATATTAAACTTTTTATCCTATAAAGTTATTAATTTTAAAAATTTTCTCCTTATGTGTGCCCCCACTAAGAGAAATTTTTGGATCCGTCACTGCACATGCAGGAGTGTTTAGATAAGTTTACCACCCAATACCAGCATGCAAAGCTGAAAACACATATAATATCAATTATCGATATCTTTATTCGTAGCAACAATAAAAATACCCGAGATCCACCCTTCGCAGCCCTTTTTTGACGAACAAAGTCCATCAGTGGCGTAACTATAGGAGTTTCTTTCACAGCACCTAAAACCGGCAAACAAATAAAAATATTAGATCAATTAGATCCTGATGCTTCATGCACCAATGTGGATTTTTCTTTATGTCTTCATTCTACAGTAGAGATCTTCCGAACTAACCAGCTCTTTCTGCTTCTCTTCTCTCCAACTGTATCTCAGCACTAGGAAGATTCTCAGCAGGCTTTGCCAGAAATTCAAGGAACTCCAGATACTCAGGATCTAGATGTTCATCAAGGAAATACTACTTACGAAGAGGAAATGATTACATACATAAGTCCACATGCAACAAAGCAGCTACATGTTGAAGTTGAATCAAGAGGGAAAGAAATGGTTAAAAACTTAGTACCCTTATTTATTGTTCCCTCACGACCATCCTTCTTTGACCATTGTTTCGGAACACGTTGCGAGGGGGCATACTCCACAATAGTTTTAAACTGAATGCCTGAGACAAAGGAGTAAAAAAAAAAAAAAAAAAAAAAAAACAGAAAACTAAGGAAATTCACTTAATTATTCCATGGCCCATGCCACATGAAAGATACAATTCTTTCGCTAAACTGTGAACGAAATAATGTGAGAAAGAGTTAATCAATGCCTTAAAAAATGATAAATTCAAAAATAAAGATTACCTTTTTCATTAACAAACACATGGCCCTCAAAGAATTCAGCAAACTCAATAACATCCTCTGGCCTCTTGAAGTCAAGGTATGCTCTAGAAAACGAATGCTTCTGGCTGCAAAGTCAATCCAAGTATGAGAAAGAAAAAAAAAAATCGAAACATATATATATGCTTTCAAATGACATGGAAACAGTGTGTGTGTGTGTGTGGGGCTAAAGAAGTGAAACAATTATGGAAACAAATTGAAAAAATAGCTAGACACGTAAATCTAAATAATCCATGAAAATTTGACCAACAACATAACTTCTCTCGATCCTACCAAACAAGGCGTAAAACTCGTTTAAATCCTTTACATTGACCAAGCAAAATCACTCAACTTGCCATGACCAGAACCCTAAAAATGAAATTCCAAATAAATTAGAAGACTTGTACACGATATACTCCGACCCATAGAATAAGAGAAAACAGCGCCTATATATTGAAATTTTCAAAAACAAAAACAAAAAAAAAGAAAAAAGAAAGAAATTTATGGACCTGTTCTTCCCGGGACGGAAGGAGACCCAAGTGTAGCGGCCGGAGAAGACGGAATCGATAGGGCCGAGGAGGGCGGACTTGGAAATGGAGGGGGGCAAGTGGCGGAGCACGATCTTGGTACGATCCAACTGTGGTTGCCACTTCATCTTTCTTAAAACCCTAGAAAACAGAACAGAGACAAAAGAATCTCCTTTGCCGAATTGAGGAGAGAACCAACGGGAACACTCGGTCAGATTACATCTTCCTAGCGTGGGAGTGAGAGATCGGAAGCTTCCGTGGCCTAGTTATGGAGTTTCTGATTTTGGCCCCAAATCATTTTCCTTTCTTCGCCATTTTTTGCCAACTGAAAACGATATTGTACAACTGAAAGAGAAGGGGACAGAGAGAGAGAGAGCGCGATTCTAGTACATATATACGATTGCGTTTTTTGATTCTTACTTTAAATAAAATAATATATGTGTGTAAAATAAAAATAAAAAACAATATATATACGTATATGTACAAAAGTTTTTTTAAATCGTTTGGTGAATGAGTTTGAGTTGAAAAAATATAATTTAAGTTGAAAATTTTTATTGATTTTTAAAAAAAATAAAAAAAATTTAAAAAAAAATCAAAAACTGAGATAAAAAAATACAATTTAAATTTAAAAACGTCAAACAAGATCTAGTTGGTATTAAAGAAAAGGAGGTTTACCATCATTTTACTTTTGAGATCCTTTTTTTATAAATTATTTTATTTTATATTATACATTTGTAAAATTACTTATAAGTACAGACAACATTTACAAAAACTACTCATTGCACCTACCTTAAAAAATTAGGCTTCTTACCATATTTTTTTACTTTTAAAAGAAATTATCCTGCCATAATTGTTTCAGGAGTATACAAGATGAACATGAATAGTTATTGTGAAAGAATAAAGTTTTTTTTTTTTTTTCACAAATTTTATATACGAATTGTTTTCTTTGCTGTTTGTTTCTATTCTTGAGTGGATTTCTGTTTTTTTTTTTTTTTTTTTTTGGATTCTTAATGGAATGAACCAAATTCCAGCCGAAAATTTTTTCGAAACTTAAAAACAATCAAGTTAGACAAACGGCTAATATCCACGCCAAGATCCAGCGCATTCCTATTAGCAATACTACATATATATATATATATATATATATATAAAACACGCATAGAAGCAAAGTCCCTCACATGAAAAGCAGTTATGTAAGATAAACGCTTAAAAGCACTCGAAATCATTGAGCATGATCTCATCATCATGGCATCATCAAAACTAGGTTAATAACGTGGGACTTGATTGGTGAGCGAGAAAACAGAGGGGAAAAAAAAATAACATTGATATAGTGGGTGTGGTTTGGTGGGTGAAAAAATGACATGTATAGAATAATTTGATTGTAAAGGTTTTTTAAGATAAAAAAGGGTGTAACAAGCACAAATTAAAATTTAAAATCTTTATAATAGGTGGTTTAAGTATAGGAGTGAAAAAAGCAAAAAAAAATAAGTGTTAATAGACGTCTCCTTCTAAAAAAGGAAGTTAGTTTTTTCGTATAGTAATATGGAGCACACCGCAAGTGTGTATCTCAACACATTACACACATACGTCATTACATTGCAAGGACAAATAGCGTATTCGTATTCGTTTCATCTTGTGTTCATATCGGATTCGTATCATATACATGTCTACCTCTTAAAAAGCAAGCAGTTTGCTAAAATGTACATGGTGGTGCGTAGTACGCACTGTCTATTCAGCACAACTACATTGGGATGATTTAGGACAAAAGTTCAAGTTTTCAGGCTCAAAAGGAGAAAAACAAAACAAAAGGAAAAAAAAAAAAAAAATGGTAGTCGGGAATTATCGTATTTACAGATTAAAAACAATTGATAAATATACAATTATTAAATGTGTTACAGAGAATGATCAAAGTGATTAATATTAGTAAATTACTATACAATTGTAATCATGGAATTTTCATGAATTTTGGATTTCACTCACAATTATCTCCAAGATTTGACTATAAATTTTCCTCGATATCACCCATTGAAAATGGCGATAAGATAAAGAACAAATAGAAGTTTAATTAATAATACATAAATCAGCTAGGAACAAGTTCAAAAAATAAAAAAAATTAATCAACTAGGGTAGAATATCCATTCTCACGTTATTATTTTTTTCCCCTTGTTTTAAACCTTGTGAGTGTACAATTTAAAATTTTCCCTATTTAATCCCTAACGTTTATTGGTGCTAGATAGGGGTGCACAGTGGGTGGTTTGGATGGTTATTGGACGGTTTTAGACGGATTTGTTTTATGGCCGTTTGTGAAAATTAAAAAGGCAGTTTGGAGGTTTTTTTAAGCAGACAGTAGGCGGTCTAGCGGGCGGTGTGAGTTTTACACCAATGTTTTTTATATATTATAACTAAATTCTCAAAGTATTTTACATTTTGCCTAAAGTATGTTGTCCCTAACCAACCTTTTACCCATTACCAAATGAAAGAGAAAATATGAAATAGAAAAAAAAAAGTGAAACTTCTTTATTTATAAAGCAAGATTTTTTTTTTTATATTTACATCAACTACGAAATTAAGTTCAAGTTATTATCATTAACAACTACTTCTATGATCATATCTTAAGATTCAAAATACATGTCACAAAAGAATTAAGAATAATAATAATAAAAAAAGAGGATTATATTAAAAGGATAAAAGTATTTCAAGATAATATATCAACTCTTTTTTGGAAAAAAGAAGAAAAGAAAAGAAAAAGGAACGATATATTAACATGTTAATAATAGTTCAACAATGCAAACAAAAACGGTGACTAAATAAATTGGCTTATTAAGTTTGCATGTTAAACTAGTTAATAAGTTTTAGGGTCGATTAGATTACACGCACTCTAAATTAAACTCCAAAATCCCTCACAAGAATAAATAATAATTAAAAATACTAAGCAAGCGGGGCGGTTTGAAATTGTGGTTTCATTTGTCAAACCGCAACTGCCCGCTTATTATGGCGAATTCAAACCTGCGCTGTCTATTTGAAATGCAATTTTGATGTAAAGCCATTATTTGCGGGTTAGGCAGTACGATGTGGGCGATTTATGTGGTTTGCGGTTATTTTTCTACACCCCTAGTGCTAGAAGTTTTTTTTATTTTTAAGGAGTTTTTTATTCTTTTTTGTTTAAGAAGTTTTTTATGAGATGTAAACAAAGGATGAGGATGGCATTGTTAATAATAATAATTATAAACTATCTATTGACATAATCCAAATTGAATATGTACCCCCAAGCTTTTTGTTTAAGAAAAAATACTATTAAATAAAAAACGTTGTTATGAGCCAAAAACCCTTTGGTCAAAGGACATAAAAAGGGAGGGCTTGCTTTTGAATCGAGGTGTGTGATTCGATCTCATTTGTAATCTTTATTTGAAAAAACAAAAAACAGAAAACCTCCTCTGTGAGTAGATACATAGTGATCATAACTTGTAAATTTAGTTTTGTTCTTTCGAAGCGTCATTAGGTTTTAACAAATATTTTACACCGTAAATTTTATTTGTGTCCTTATACATGCAAATTATAAAATATAAAATAAAATTATACATATTTCATATTACCCATACAAGTAAATATATGTTAGTTAAAGGCCAAAATAGTCGAGTTATCACTGATAATAAGATATTACAACCACAGTTAAACATCTAATAGAGGTTTCAAAAGGCACTTAATTCACCAATAGTTTAATTTATTGAAAAAAAAAAAACTGAATCAAATTTTTTTAATCAACAGATTTGTAAACCAAATGCCTGAGTTATACAATTTTTAAAAATAACTTTTTACTAAAAGAAAAAAAATAAAAAAGAGTTATGTCTTTGTATCATTATTGAAGTAAATAAATAAATATATTATTTTGTTGGTATTGTATTGCACACAATTTTTCTTACATATGTACCAATATTGAGTTATATAGATACTTACGGCCAGTTTGATAATGCTGCTGCTTTTGAAAAAGTTGTTAGTTGCGTTGAAGGAAAAGCATTGTGCCATAAAGTAGCTGAATGTTTGGTTAATTTATAATTTCAAAAGTGTTGTTAGACCTAAATTTGTATTGAAGTGTTTGATAACTGTTAGATTGAATTGTTATGTGATTCTAAAATGATCAAAATAGACATGATAAGAGATGAGAAGTCTTACTTTAATTTATTTTTTAATTTTTGCAATACTTGTTTGTTCGGTTTTTTTTTTTTCTTTCTTTTTTGTTTTTTTTTAAGTTTTAGCACTTAAAATAATTTAATTATATCTATTCTTCTTTTACATCATTATCTACCGGTTAGCACAATTCCATTAAATGAAAAAGTACGTTCAAAGAAAATTAAATGAAAAACTTATTCCCACACCAAAGTTTAGTATAAAAAATTATACAAAATCGAACTTAAAAGTTAAACATAAGATATTAATTATATTTTTATTTGTTTAAAATGTCTATTTTAATATAAATCTAAACTATAAATTAAAAAAAAAAGTTTCAGAAAATATAATATTAACTCAAAATATAGTAGTTTTTCAAAAAAAGAAAAAAAAATGTTTCTCATTTCTTCATTAATTTAGGTAGCTAAATCCTCTATTTATTTATGTATAGCATTTGGAAGCACCAATTGAAAAAGGGGGTGAAAAAGAGAGACTTTAATTTATTCATTTGACTAGACTGGATTTTTTTTTTTACTGATATTTATTTATAAGGGCAATGTCAGTTGATTAGGACTACAAAGGTTTAATCTAAAAACTTTAGAAAGAAATCATAATTCCAATTTATAGCTTTTGCAAAACGAAAAGCTTGAGATATATTCATTTGAGAAAATTAAATTAACATAAGGCTCACATCATCTTTGAAAACGACAACATTAGTCATAAAATATGCCATGGTTTTTTTCTTTTATTATAAAATAAGTATTAAGTATCCGTTTGTGTTTTTTTTTTTTTTTTTTTTTCCCCTTTTATTTTTATTTTGGTAAAATACGCTGTGGCTCGTGTTAGCTAATAGCTACTTGCTGTTTTCTAAAAGGCTCATGGTGCGTACTACGCACAGTGTGACATATTAGTCAACTTTTGTAATAGTCCCCAATATATTTTAGGTTTTTAGTAATTTGCCCCCTCAAAATTGATTTTTGGTAACTTGCTTTTTGAATTTATAATTTTGATAATTTACCCCATTTTGTCAATTTTCCATTAAATTTAAAAACTTGAATTTGAAAGATCTAAATTGAATTGAGAATTTTTTAAACAGGAATTATCATCCTCACACTGGGTGCACAATGTGCTTTTCATCGTTAAATTAAGGAAAAGTTAAGTAAATTATAACAGATTTCAATAGCTTAGATAATCTAAAGCTTGGAGACAACCAAAAAGCCGACAAGTTTTAAGAAGCAATAATGCTAAAACCCTCTCTCTTTCTCTCTTTCTCTCAAGGCCTGTTTGGGGACGTTTGGAGATAGTATTTTGGAGGTTGAGTTAGAAATGTGTGTTTAAAGGAAAACTTTTGAAAAACTTTTGTAATCTAGAAATAGAGAAATATTTGAAATGAGGTTAGCACAAATAAAAAAAAATATATATATGCAAAAATAGATTATATTTTATTCTTCTTGTCATTGGTGATTATTTTGACAAAAGAATCCTTAATTACTCAGCAAACACGGGGCTTCAACAGAAAATTTGCATCTTGACAACGACAACATCACATATACGACAGTACGGCGCCATCTTCAGGAACGACAAAACTTAACAACAAATCCTACAAAAAGGGAACAAGAATCAATGAACAACAACACGTTAAAAACGACAGCATTGGTATATGATGCCTCATTTCCAAACGACATCATCTCCATAAACGACAACGAATACAATAAATAAATAAATAAGAAAATGAGAGCATCCCTGTCGTAGGGTATTATGAAGTCTAGATATATATACACACACATATTTGAATTCAGATAGAGAATTTGAAACTCAACACCTAATTATTATAAGATGTAAAATTATCTGTAAATTATATATATAATCATTGGATAAAATTATTTACATATCAAAACCAAATTCGACGTCAAATTTATAATATGTAACTTTTATAAAACTTCATAAGAATTAAACTGTTTAAAAATATGTATATATATAATTATCTTTGTTTGCTTTCAATTTGCAAAGCACGCACCATGTAATTAATCAGATTTTTTAGAAGGTCATTAATAACTACTTACTAGTTTTTGACATATTCTTTTCAGTCAGCCTAACGAAACGTAAATTTAACAAATCGCAATAAATTTAACAGTTAAAAATATCATACTATCTTCATCTGATCACGAAACACGAAGAGTAACCGATCAAATTCATATAAGGTTATTAATAATTAGTTTTCAACACAATCTGAAGAGAAACTGAGCATGTAAGGTTATTAATAATTAGTATTATTAGTTTTCGACACAATCTGAAGAGTAACTGATCAAATTCATATAAGGTTGTTAATAATTAGTTTTCGACATAGTCTTTATTTAGCCTAACGTAGATGTAATTTTTTTTTTTTTTTTTTTAAATCACGACACATGTATTTAATGTATTCAGAATTGTTCAAATAAGACCAGCTTTTTTAGAAACTATAAATCGAAATAACAACATGATTTTTTTTTCTTTACCTTGTCACATAATTCTCCATAAGTCCTCCTTTACTAAAAATTATTAAAAAAAAAATGAACATAAAAAATAATTCTCATAAAAATCGCCCCAAAACAACACAAAAATATCTCCATAAAAAAAATACAATCTCTTTTAATGGTGGAAGAAAACAACATCTCATAAAAAAAAAAATTACACATCAAAACTTTTTATTTTTTATTTTGTTTCAATTTTATATGTGGTTGTATTTTTTTTTATCTATTTCGGGTAAAAAAAGAATTCAGCGGTGATTTTTGATGGAGTATAAATACTAAATAGTGCAAAAGCCAAACTCCACGACTCCTTAAGAGTATTGAGTATTAGTAGTAGGGCTTTTGTTTTGTTTGGTCTCTTCTCTTCCTCTTCCTCTTCCACTTCTCTTCTATTCAGTCCTTCCTCCTCACAAAACACACAACACAAACACTCCTCGCCCACAACTCTGCTCACTCGATTCAATCTCTCTCTCTCTCTCTAGTAAGTTTCTCTCTCTTGAATAACATATACGTATATATGTGTATAACTGTATATAAGGTGTTTTCAGGTTCTGGGTTTTGCTGTATACTTGTATTGATGTATTGGATATTGTTTGTTTCAGAGTTTTGAGTTTTTGTGGTTGTTGGGGTTTGGATGATGGGAGAGAGAATCCCACCGGGGAGTTACTTTCAGTACCCTCCTCCTCCTCCTCCTGGAGTTGTCCATGCTTCTCCCCACAGGTCTTCTTCTCTGCCCGTGGATCGAGAAAGGTCAGTTTCTATGCCTCTTTTATTTTTATTTTCTCATCTCAATTCTTTTGATGATGATTGTTTGATAATCTTGTATTCTTTTTCTCTATTGGGTCTTCGTTGATTTGTCTCACTATTTGGCTGAAATTTGAAGAGGGCAAAAAAAAAAAACAAATATATATATATAGACATAAAAGAAAAAAAAGAAAAAAAAAGAAAGATTGATGCTTGAATTTGATTTTGGAAATCAGTGATGTTCGGGTAGAGTCCTGGGAGATCGGGGACTTGTGGCATATCTTATTGTGAAATTGGAACTGGTTCTGAGATGGTCAAATTATTGTTTAGCCGGATATTCTTGTTTTTCTTCTGTGGTTTGTAGTATTGTTTTCTTTTCTTCTTTAGCATGATATTATTTCACGTTTTGATTGGTTTGACACTTGGGCAGATATCTGACTGAATTGCTGGCAGAAAGGCAAAAGTTGGGGCCATTCATGCAAGTTTTACCCCACTGTACCAGACTAATAAATCAAGGTTTATAAGGAATCTTTTTTATGTATAACTGGTCTTGCAATCTTTGTTATTGTTAAATCTTGTGCCAGGTTTTGAAGTCTTTTGTGATGTCTATGTTGCTCTTTAACGTCACCAATGTGTTTTTTTGTTTTGCTGAAAAGAAATTTTGTGAGCCTCTTGTTCCTCAATCCTGGGATGTTAATATATGGTTTGTATTTTGATACCTCATGTGTATTGTGAAAATTGGCTGTGCCACTTTTTGTGGTAGTTTATATCTGACTAGGATCTGCCTTGTGTATATTGCTTGATGCTTGGTGATGCAAATGGTGAATCCGGAAAAAATAAAATAAAAATAATTCTAACTTAAGGATGGGGGAATTTTAACTCAAGAGTTCGACATTGAAGGTGAGTGGGGAATTCATGCCAGGCTAAGCATCTAACCACGAATCTGAGGAATATTAAATCGAAGGGTTCTTGTTTTATGCAGAATTAGATAGTCTTTGCGGTGTTGTGATTGTCTTAAGCTTTCAATTGCCAACAATGTAGACAGACGACAATCTTGGTTCTCCTTTTAATATTTGTTACGTTTTAGCAAATTTATACTGTGTAACATGCTTTGGTTCTTTGTGAGTAATTGCTGGTTGGAAGTTAATTTATGCTGAAAACCTGAATCTTCCTCTCATGTCATCACAGAAATTAGACGAATATCAGGCTTCAATCAAACCTTTGTAGATCATGAGAGACTTGAGCTTGACAGTCCATATCGGTCATTAGGTCAACATCCAATAAGTAGACCAATGGATTTGGAGGGATGGCCTGCAATGCAATTGGAGGTATATCGTCCGTATAAGTGTATCTTTTCTTTTCTTATGAGTGAAAATATTCTGGTATTATCTTGAGTAATGAATAGTTTTTATTTTGTCATTTATTTTGTGTAAGTTGGTTGATGAATTTCTTTTTAGGTAGTAATTGGAGCCGCCTACCTGTTTTCTCATTTGATCTCTTCTTCTGTAACTTTTGGTTTTTTATATTTGTCACCAATATGACTTGATTTGTATCGTAATCCACTAGTAATTCACTCTCGGTTTTATCTGGAAAGAGACTAATGAGAGTAATCGAAGGCTAAAAAAGCTGAAAAATCTAAAGCAGCCTGTTTTGTGGTTTCAGTGACTCCAACTTCTTAGTATTCTTTGTATTTTGCAATTGACAGTAAGGAAGATTAATGTGAATGTGAAGCACCAAAATATCATTATGGAAGGTTTCACAGTCTTCCATCTGATGGTCCTATTTTTCACCTTTTTCCTTTATAATAGGAGAGTGGTTATAAGGAAAAATGTTTCAAATTACATTTTTTAACTTTATTATATGTCAGTTATCTACGCATTACAGGTTTTATTAGATATTTGTGTGTATTAAATGATGATAAACGTTTCTGATCTACAACTTGTCGAAGAAACTAGCTTGAAAGTACAATATGGATGGAGTAAGTCTATGGCCTAATGTGATACTTTTCTTTTCGGTCTTTGATGTGTAAGAACAAGCCTTGGATATTGTATGCCACTGTCACATCCCAGTAGGTACTCCCCTGTAAAGCATTGTTCTTATGGCCTTGTATCATATTCTGAAAAGATAACAGAGTGTAAACGCACTTAAACATAACCGAATAGACCTTGGGGTTTGTAGTCGTTATTTTGTTTGAATTGTGTGAGAACTTTGTTGATTTTCAAGATTTGAAATGTCATGTTTTCTGAATCAGAGAAATTTCTTAACTATATATATATATATATATTTTTTTTTTTTTTTTTGCAGGAGAATGGACATATTCAAAGAATGGCCCCATTCCAGTCTCCTCCCATGGGATGGCCTGTGCAAGGAATTCCAACCACTCCTAATGTAAAGAAGGTTGTTAGGCTTGATGTTCCAGTGGAAAAATACCCATCCGTAAGTATTTATGATCCCGTCTAAGTTTGAGGCGATATTAAATGTAGTCTAAATATGTGAATTTTTTTTTTATTATTATTTTTAACACCATGCTATCAGTATAACTTTGTTGGCCGAATTTTGGGGCCACGGGGAAACTCCCTAAAAGAGTTGAAGCTATGACAGAGTGCAGGGTGTACATAAGAGGCCGGGGCTCGGTGAAGGATGCTGTAAAGGTTTGTCTTCTTTAGACGAATTATTTCTGATCAGATTTAGACTGAAATAGGGTTGAGGGAAGTTGAAATTCCTTGTCACCCCATTTTAAAAATTATTTATTAACTTCTGTGCGCCAAAATATTCTTTTTGTTACTTCAGGAAGAGAAACTAAAAGACAAACCTGGATATGAACACCTTAATGAGCCATTGCATGTATTGGTGGAGGCTGAATTTCCTGAAGATGTGATTAATGCGCGCTTGGATCATGCGGTGGCAATACTAGAGAACCTTTTGAAGCCTGTGGTAAGTGCACTACTCGTAATGTAGCATTTGATCCATCTCTCTCTTACTCGAAAGTTATACTAACCTCAATCCCATGTTTCCTCTAGGATGAGTCCTTGGATCACTACAAAAAGCATCAACTAAGAGAATTGGCCATGCTGAATGGCACACTGAGGGAAGAAAGTCCAAGCATGAGCCCCAGCATGAGCCCAAGCATGTCCCCCTTCAACACTACTGGAATGAAGCGAGCCAAGACTGGGAGATGACCTCCACCTTCCTGCCGAACTTGATTTTGTTTAACCACCGAATTAGCAGTGTATGATTCATTCTGAATACCCCGATGGCATCTTTGTTATAAACATATCACCTACCGAACCTCAGGAAGCTGCGTTCAAGCTGCCGACGGGGGAACTCCTGAGTAAAAGTTTTGGGATCTGATCGTGTGGCTTGTCTTACAAGCTTACTCCTGCGGCATACATTTTGATCGAATATGGTTTGGCGTCCTCAGTGATTTATATTCTTTAAAATGTATCATTTGTTTGAGAGTTGAACAGAGAAAAAAATATTATATTGATTAGTTATTATAGCTTGTAGCAAGTCAGTTGACTTAGACTAATCTATGATTCTGGCAGCTGCTGAGTTGTGCACAGACTTTTTGACTTTTTTTATTTTGGCAGATTCTCTGCTCTCAACTAGTTTTGTTATTACTTACTGGAACCTTTACATGCATATGCTTGTATGTGCATGTTCTCAACTTGCAACATAAATAAGTTTCGATTTTGTGTTTACATGGTATTTTGCCATTTTTGAGTTTGCAAATTCCTACAAATGTAAACGTATTTGAAATTTGTTTTATCAAATTCAGAAGATGCTAGGTGACTAGACAGACATGAGCCTGGTTAGTATGACTTCTTCAAAGCTGTTTTTCACCTTTTGGATCTCGAAGTTGTTTTTGAGGGTGTTTGAAGAGCTTCAAGCGTATGACTTCCAAGAAAATCACTTTCAAAATAATAATAATAATAATAATAAAAACTTTGAAACTCGAATCTGGGTTTCAATCGAAATTTGTAATTTTCATTTATTTCTAGTATGAAAATTTAAAGACAAGATTTTTTTTCCCCTTCCAAGTTCTTTACAAATGTGATTCCAAACATCAAGTAGAAAGCAATTAGCTTTTTCCAAACTAGTCACAACCTCGGATAGTTGAGATTCAAATCAAGCACAAAGTTGATATCATTTTATTCATGGAAACCCAATGGAAAGCCTGTGAGGAAATATACAGAATGGTTCTTATAACAAAATTTGATGTCAAATTTACAAGCGCTGACTTGGGGATGCATTTCGTATTTCGTACGAAAATAGTATGTACACTTCTCTCATCTATGTTCTGTTTTCCTTTGAAGGTATTCGATCACGTCAAACCTTGATTCTCAGGGGAGCAAGTATTCGAAAAAAACAAGAGAAGCCTGCATAAGAAGATCACAAACTAATATTGTTATTCCAGAATGTAAACACATAATCAGTTACAAAAGGCACCAAACTTCTGAGAGCATCGAAACTTTTGATTTTAAGGACGGACAATTTTATGTGCGCGTCAGCAGAAATAAGAACCTTCCCACAAAAAAAAAAACAAAAACAAAAAACAAAAAAACAAAGTCGATTATTCTCCATTAAAGAAAAAATTGCAAAAAGTTGATGGAGAAGCACCTCAACTAATTCCACAAACCTAAAATTGTAAGATGCAGGGGGTCAATCCCGAAGACCAAGTTCAAGCTCAAGATCATCATCCTCTTCAAACAACTTCAAGAGCCGGGCGTACTGCTCTTCTCTTTTCTTCTTTTGCCATAACTTGAAAAGGAAAAAACGAAAACAATGCAACTGCTACGAGCACGACAACTACGAGGATCACCACGGAACCATTGCTTCTACTGGATTTAGAATGAGTTTCGACCTTTTTACCAGTTTCAGAATCACCCAAAAGTCCTGAAAAAGAAAAGATACAAGGTTATCATCGGCAGAAGGATCAAAATCAGTTTTTTGTAACATGTACTATCTGTTTGTTTTGGACAGATAAGATCTATCACAGAAGTAATACGGCTCTTATTAGTCCATTTTAATTTTTAATGCTTGTCCAAGACCAACAGAAATAAGCACAGAACAAGCATATAAGATATATGGGTGTATGCGGTAAATCCACAGCCGACTCCATCGCCAAGGTATAAAGTTCAAATTCCAACCCGAACTAAAAGAAAAAATAGTAGTTAAAAGAAGTAATTTACTCAAACATCCTTCATAATAAACTATAATTAAAAATACAGTCATTTTATTCATCTCTGTAACAAAAGAAAAAAAATTAAAAAAAAAAAAAAAAAAACCCTAAAGCTTTTTTAAAATTTTTTCTTTTGAAATTTTAGAACTTTAAAACAACAAACTTTTATGAAAATACTTTAATTACCCAAATCATCTAATTATGAGTGTAGGTGTTAAAATTACGAATGCTGATCTTAATTGTATTTAATGTACTACTTCAAAATGCAGAATGGCATCGCATATTTTGAGATCCTCTTACTCTTATACACAAAGATTGGGGAAGAAAAAAAAAAGGAAAAAAGAAAAGAAAGAAGCATTAAACTTTGGTTACAGTGATAATTGTCTACATTAGAGAAGCTAAATATTCAAAACAAAATGATATTAACACGAATCGAATTGATTAAAACTACCAGCAATTTTTCAGCTAATCTTAACAAACAACAATCTTAGAGATCACGAAAAATTTCTGCATGCAAAGATAATCTGTCGAATTTAAACATCGGTATGATCTCAAGAACGCTAACAAGAAAAAAAAAAAAATTCTTTTTTGAGGAAAATAAATGGGGGAGAGAGATGTAAGGTACAAAACCTGGAAGGAATTGCAGAGAAACCGAAATCAATAGTAGAAGAAAACGCCACGATTTGCTTCCTGAAATTTCATTCATCTCTCTAATTGCTCTCTCTCTCTCTCTCTCTAACAATTCTCTCTCTATAAACTCTCTCTCTCTCTCTCTCTCTAAGATTGCATTCGAATATGTGTGTGTCTATATATATATATATATATATATATATATATATCTCTCTCTGTCTCACACACACACACACACCGTGTTGGAGAAATCGCTCTTTCGTAGCAACTGCGGCCAACCAAACGCCCCGGTTTTTTTTTTTTTTTTTTAATAAAAAAATTAAAATAATAGCCCCAACTCTTTTGCAGAGTTGCTCTCCAATTCCCCCATATTTCTAGTTTTGCCACTCCAGTTTTTTAGACAAATTACACATTTTACCCCCCTAAACTTTAGGTCTTGTCACAAAATACCCAATGATCTTCAATTTGTAACACTCTTTCCCCTTGAATTTTGAAAAAATTTGTGAATTTTCCCTCTCAATTAAATTTTTGATGAAAAACATACAGTTAACACTCGTTGAAAACATTAGCATGGGGTATTAAGTATAGAATCATGAAATGAAAATATTGACAGTACTCCTAACATCCGCTTCCCTTATTAAATGTGAAATAATGAAGTTACCTATGACAGAGGAATATAAGAAAAAAATGACAATCAACCCAAATATTTACTTTTTTAACTTAATTATAATTGTTTTACATTTAATATTTGTAACTCATGCTTCAAACGAGTGTTATGTGTATTTTTTTCATCAAAAAATTAATTGAGAGGGGAAATTTTGTTAATATTAAAGTTTGGGAGGTATTTTGTTACAAAACCTAAAATTCAATAGGAAAAAATGTAATTTGTCTTTTTTTCCCCCTCGTGTTCTCACGTCTTCTTTTTCTTTCTTTTCTTTTTGACCTTTTGGAAGCTCTATTTTTTTTTTTTTTTAATTGCAAGGCTCATGCATGTAAAACGTATGCCCTAGTGTCACAGGGCATATTTTTTAGACTTTATATTAGAAATATCTTTACTTTTCCTCAAAAAAGAAAAACTAATATCTTTTTTTTTGCTTATGAACACTATTAAGAATCTCAAAAAATAAAAATTAAGGACATCAATCATTTTTTTTTTTATAATTTTGAGTGAGAAAATTGAACTCTAAACCTTACGATAGTCATGTGTGATGGGATATCAAGTTGTATAAAAAATGTCATCAAGTACATGACAGGATAAATGAATTACTATTAAACTTTTCTTTTTTATGAATAAATATATCCTCTAAAAATAATAATTTACTTACCCTGTCACTTTAGTACAATATATTTAGTAGAAATTTGAGTTGCTAATCTCATTCTCTTGGCAAAATACCTGATTTTTCGACTTAAAAAGACATTTTAAAAAAAATTGAACTGATAGGTTTGTGATGCTTAAAAATAGTAGCATTCCACTTTAAAAAAGGAGATGCCATGAGTTTTGAAAATAAAAGTGTCCCTTTAATTTATGCTAAAGAGATTTTTTTTTTTTTTTTTTTTTTTTTTTTTTTTGAGTTGGGGAGACGATGCTACACAAATTTGAAACATAACTTTCAGCAACTTCTACATCATGGAGTACACGACATGTGCAAGTTGCAAGTGTCTGAATATTCCAACTTAGATGCTCTTGCTACGAATATATCTCGTTTTCTCTATTAAGAAAAAAAGAATTTTTCATTTGCAATTCTAACATGATGCCGATTATCTAATGAAAATTTTTCATTTATATAAATGTCTAAAATCATATGATCAACAGTGACACGGGTCAAAAGGAAGGATTATAACTTATATTTGTAACTCAAAAAACACCAAAACGCTAAATACTTGGTCGCAAACAGAAATACCAAAAAACAAACTCTACCCAAGAAAAAGTCCCCAAAAAAGAAAAACGACAAGACAAAAAGCACACTGGATTTTTCACTTGAAGCACTTGGCATCCAAAAGAGCCTCTCCCTCGAAAGGCTCAGCATCTTCTATCATTTGATTAACGCGCTCCTTTTGCTCCACATCTGAAATGTTGACCTTCTTCCACTCGTACAGCTCCATGTCGTAGCACTCATTGATTACAAACTGAGGAATTTCTTGCCACGGAAGAGCCACAACCCCTTCACCTTGAATGGTGGCTCTGAGCCGATAACTAGCATCTTTCCAAACGCATATTTGCGCGCAAGATCCATCCGCTGAAGGAATCCACCAACCTTGTTCAAGGTCACAAAGGAAACAGTATTCTCCTCATTGTATTTGTAGTCACAGAAACCACAGAGAGTATCCCTCAGGATCATACATGTCCCAGAATCCTGTAAGAGGGTTCCAAATTATTCAAACATAAAAAATCATATCGAATAAAACAAGCAAAAGAAGATAATTCTTCGGCCATGAGCAAAGAAAATACCTTTGATTGCAACCTCTCTGAAATTGGTTTTCGTGTTAGAGTAAAGCCTCTTCCACTCGTCCAATATCATCTTACTTGGGGGCAGCAAATCAAGAGGGTTCTTTAATTTGGGCTTTGGTGCCTCTTCCTCTTCCCCGCCTTCTGGTTTGTCTGGCTTTGCTGGCTCTTCTTGGCTTCTTTCTTCGGCTCTTCCCTGGGTTTGGGCTTGGCAGTTTCTTTTGGCTGGGCAGGCTTCTTTGCAGATTGAACAGGTAGGACAGATTCAATCTGCTTGACCTCACCCAACACTTTCTTGAAGTTTGATTGATTAACCAAGGTCCAGAAGTATCTTTCAACATGAGGGAACTCGGACGTGAAGCTCTTTGTCAAGAGCCGGGAGAACCCGAAGTACAAATTGCATGTCAAGACAATGTCAGCCAGGGTCACAGAATGTCCAACCAGGTATGTGTTGGAAGCAAGGTAAGAGTTCAAAGCAGCAAGCCCTCTCCTCAATGCTGAGATCACAGCTTCCTCAGCCCTTCATTGAAAAAAAATAAACCATACCAAAGGTGGGTATTTTTGCAATATTGTGGTCGTCTAAAATAGTTACTGAAAATAAAAAGGTTCAATTGCTAAATAACAACAGAAATAGCAACTCACTGGAGGAAGGTATGGGGTTCGGCCAATTCTTGGTAAAAACCAAGCTATGAGATGATTGTCAATCTCCAGTGTAGCAAAGTCAATCCACTGCTCAACGTGGCCCTGCAGATTAAGAACAACATAACGTTAAGTATAATTAGCTCAAGTTTGAACTATGGGGCAAGGAAGTTAAAGCATCAAATTATCCTCAAAAAAGCAATTCATATTCAAAGGTAAAAATGGTAAACTGGAAACGATGGCTTACAGCATCAATCAAAGAAGAACCATAGAGAGGATTATCGGCCTTCAAGCGGGCAACTGCAACAGAAAATGAGCACCCATTAAATCTCACCTCATATGGAAAGGATAATAGAAACAAAAGAGATTTCATGTAGACTTACCATAACGAGCTATGGCATTGCTCTCGAAGATTGCCCCATTGGGGGTCTCCAACACAGGAACCTAAAAAGGATAGCATAAGTTTCTTTAGAAGACTGACAAAAATACAACACAACTTTGTCAGTGATACAGAAGATTTCAGAGTTTGGCCTACCTTCCCAATAGGGTTCATCTTGAGAAATTCAGGAGTTTTGTTGGAGACACCCATCTCAAAGTTCTCAACTAATTCAACTTTCACACCAGTATATTCCGCAGCAATGAGTGACTTAGCTGCATTCTTGTTTCCTTTCCCTGCATGCAATATCTGAAAAAGGCAGATCATACAACTCAATTAACATAGGACAATAACCAAATATACGCTAAAGAGCGTGAGATTAAAATAAAATTACGCCAAAAACGTATTCACAAGCCCCCATCACCCGCCACCTCCTCTCTAAAAGTTTAAAACCGCACCTCTTTTTTGAACAAAAAGTCAAGTCTAGATAACTAAATATACAAAACCGCATATCAGAACCCAAAAACAAAAAAAGAGAAAAGAAAGCAAATTTAACGAAACTTGATGGAAATCTACGAAAATTAAAATCTGTTTAATTCAGTACCCAACCAAAGAATTTTCCTAAGCTTTAGCTGATTGTGGTGAATGCCCCATCTCAATGTCAAAGGGCAAAATTCAGAAAAATACAAATAAAAAGAATTAAAAGAACTCGGAACAAGGCATGACATGAAATCCCCTAGAAATCTACTAATGAAAGCAACTTGATCATCCAAAGAATATAGGAAAAGAGGTTGATTTCAAAAAAGTTATATCAATCTGTTGAAACTGAATTTAATTAGTGTAAGACGAAATTTTAATATGAACACAAAGCGAAACACATCTCAATAAAAAGAAAGAAAGACGATTTGAGACAAAAAAAAAATGAAGCCTAAATCCAATTAAATCACAATTCATTGAAAAAAGAGGAGGAATTTGACATAAATTACAGTAATTGGCATGCAATAATAAAGGCGGAAGATCCACACACAGACTCAAATTAACAATCAAGAACTCACCAGAGCCATGGCTTCACGGAAAAACGTTTCGCTCTGATTTCAGATCTGGCCACATAACAACCAAAAACTTCACGAATTAAGGAAGAAGAAGAAGAAGAAGAAGAGATTTTGAATATAGAAACTGCTTCTGCGAGAAGAAAATAGAAAAAGCAGAGAGATTGAAGAGAGAGAGAGACCTGTATGAGAAGAGTGAGCTTCGTTCTTCCGAGAGAGCACAAGAGCAGCGCTGGCGATATAGAGTGAGAGGGGAGAGAGAGGGGGGGGGAGAGAGGAAGAAACAAATAGGAAACGCAAGCTAGGTTTTTGTACCACAAGTTGTGTTGTTTTTACAAGTTTCGGGTTTTGATTTTAACCCGTAATGTTAGTTAGTGGACTGGGCCCTTTTAACGTTTATGGAAGTATCAGTTTATTGTCGTATGTAAAATTTTTAGTCATTTTCCAAAATATCTTTGTCTGTTAATTGTCGCTCCTATTTCTTGTCGTCGTTTTGCAATTTGTTGATGCTTATACTAGGGAGTAGGGACGGTTATTCATGAAAGAAGTCACTAATCCATAAGTACGGTAAAAGCAAATTTTGTTGATCACGGCTTGAGAAAAAAATTAACTAATAAACTGCACTAAAACCACACTAACTTTATGCGGCCTGGTTTGCACCTTTGAGATTTTTATGAATTAGATAGACGAGCAAATAACTAAATACATTTTACTAAATTGTTTCTTTAATGCCTGCTTTATATATATATATATATATATATAAATTAAAAAATTATCATATGACAATAGTTTACACTTTTATTTTTTTAACTTTATGAAAAAATTCATGATATTTAAAAAGCTCATGCAAAATAGTTAAAGTACTAGCTACTTTTGTTCGAAAGAAAATATGTTAGTTTTCTCACATTTTGTTGTCGTTTTTTATATTGCCCTTGTTTCATTTTATTTCATTTTATTAAAATGGGCTGTCGTATTATTTTTTCGATTGTTTGTCTAAGTTTATTGTCGTTTAATGTTTCTCGTCGTTTTTTCCTTATTACCGTTCTGGACGTTTTCTCTTCTCTGTCGTCGTTTCAGAAACGTCACTGTTTTTCTATTCAGCGTAGAACATAGTTTTACTCAAGTGAAACATGTACATGATTTGAAATACACCTGATTCATTATCCATTTAAAGAAAAAGAAAAAAATAAAAAAATAAAGGAAAAGCACATAACACGAACCCCATGAGAGGCTTTTACTTGAAAAACAAATGGAGCATCTGGGATCAAAGGAACAAATGCTTATAACTTTATGTATAAACAAAGGAGGGCTTTTACTTGAAGAACAAATGGAGCATCTGGGATCAAAGGAACAAATGCTTATAAACTCTATGTATAAACAAAGGCAGTAGTTCATTACATCATGAAAGAAACATACGAGCATACGATGGGATAAAAAATTTCCTCTAAACAAGTAGTGAAAAATAAACATACTATAATAAGGAAACAAGCTCAATATGTAGATAAAAGTAAACATACAATTCTTCTTTTTGGAACTGGTTGATTCGGTAGATCATGTATGACTAATTAAACAGCATTCTCAAAAGCTTTGCTGAAGCCATGGAAGAGGAATAAATGGGTGAACTCCTTCATGTTTTAAGGTTTCAAATCCTTCCTTTTTCATATCAAAGATACCAGTGACACAACCATGTTGAAATATATGCAATCCACTTACACCCTGTATCACCTGAGACCTTGACGGAGAGAGAAGGGCCACTACCAAAGAAACAAAGTCTTATCTCCCAAGCTGTTCAACCTTGCCAGAGTTTTATTGCTGGTGTTCACCTCAAAAACATGAAACTCGACCAATTTCGTGATACGGTTGAAACCAATAGCTACGCTTCCACACGTTATTTCGTGAACCAAGAACAAAGCTCCTTCTGATTCCACTATATAGTATTGGTCATCCTCTTGGCGATAAGAATGAGAAGGGTATTTCCCATCCAATACCTTCTTCACTGATCCGTAATCTACCGAAACAATTTCCTTCATTTTGATCACATCATGATCAGGGTCTTCAATATCCAATACCATAAGCTTTCCCTCGCAATCCACAACATAAAATTGGCCCTTATAGTAAGCTAAATCTTCAGCCGGTTGACTTAATTTTATATTGGTCCACATAAGAGCTCCAGGTTTCAAGAAAGCCACATTACACGGTGCCCTCCTTAAATAACTAGGTTCTGAGTTGGAGTACTCGTAAATATCACCATAATTGCATAGTCCGATGTCCAAGAGGGGCTTGATGATAGTGCAAACTTAGCAGTATCGAAATTGAAATTATGGTTGGGGAGTTGAACCTGAGCATGTGTTAAAGGATGCCAAAGATAGAGATGATGCTGATCAGCATTCTCCCCTCTTCCCATCATCCATCCTAGGGAAGAACATATATGTCTGTCCAAATGAGGTTGAAAAGGCAGTAGGGGTTTGTGAACCTTATTCTTCGTGAGGCTATGGAACCTCCAGCTTGGTTCAGGATCATGAAGCACACGAAAAAGCACGAGCCACGGAACCTGTCGTGTAGTTGGAAAGCAGTCCTTAGTAGCAGCCAATCTCCATGCCCTACAAACTGCTCGGAAAATAATGTAGTCTTTTAAGGAAGTGATTCGTTTGGCAAAAAAAAGTTAAGACATCTCGAGGAAGAGCAGACCAATCAGGCACCGTCATGATTTTGAGATCAGAAGCCTTCAGAAAGAAAAAAGATCATCTAAGAATTCGATTATGATATACTCAAGCTTTAATATACGCATATATATAATTAACAAACAAACTAGTACGAAACAGAACATATGGTCAGACTCAAAATACATGCATGTCGATATATAATATAAGCATGGATTCCCTCAAAACAATATCAATTATTAAGTCTTAGATTATATATATCGCGAAATAAAGCATAATCAATTACAAATATAGTAAATAAAATGCAAAAACTTAGACCAAGACATAACACGGAAACCCTAGAATTTGCTAAAGAAAGCTACTTGATCCGAAGTATAAAGGAAATTTATTTCCTTTAAAACTAATAACAAATTGTGGAAGCTGAATTTAACATAAGACGATCTAAAGCATCATAAGTAGAAATTTCAACATTCGAAACACTTCTCAACACCCAAAAAAAAAAAAAAAGGGATTTGGGTCTAAGAATAAACCCTAGATCCAACTATAGAGAGAGAGAGACAGAGAGAGAGTATAACATCAAGCATAGCAATTGACATGGAATAGAGGCAGAAGATCCAGATAGAATTAAATTAAGAATTTAAGAACCTCACCAGAGCCATGGCTACAGGGGAAAAAACGTTTCGCTCTGATTTCAGAAAACGCGTAAAGAACCAAAAAAAAAATAGAAAACAAAACAAACAAACAAACAAAAGGCTTTGAATATAGAAACAGCAACACTACACCAGAAAAAGAAAAAAAAAAAAAAAAAAAAAGGAGAGAGAGACCCGTGGAGGAAGTTTGAGCTCCGTTTCCGACGGAGCACAAGAAACAGCGCAGAGAGAGGGCGGGTGTACTACAAGTTTCGTTTATAACATAATTGGGTTCGGGTGCCGGACTTTGGATGTACGGAGAAAAAAATTATGAAAACAGCCACTCATGCATGTAGACATTTCCCCTCTTTTTACTTCTAGAGTGTTTGGTGTAGTGGGTTTTGAGTTGAGATTTTTAAATTTAAATATTAATTTTTATTAATTTTAAAAAAAAAAATAAAAAAAAAAAAAAACTTTTTTAAAAAGATAAAAAAATACAGTGTAACTTGAGTAAAAAAGGAGAGCCAAACTCCCTTTTAGATTTTAAACCTTTTTTACTTTATCTAATTAAAGATTATTATTATTAAGTGAGTAAATATTGCAAAGATGTCACTTTTAAGGGCCATCATATAAATCACTCCATAAAAAAAAAAATTTAAGAAAATTATGCAGCCAACTCCTAAATAAGTTGTTTACATTTTTTTTTTTTTTGTCCTCTCTTAATATTTGTTTAAATTTTTGACCATGCTATATTTGATAAGGTGGAAATAAGAAGGAATAAAGTAGGATGAGAGAAAAAAAATATATATATATATATATAATGTTTGACCTTATTAAGGGACAACCTTGCAATTCACCATCGGCTTTGACTATTAGTTATGTATTATAGGAGAAAAGAGATATTATATTTATTTATTACTTATTTATAATTATATATATTAGATTTGAGATATTATATTTATTTACTTACTTATTTATAATTATATATATTAGATTTGAATGTTTTTAGACATTATCTCACCTTTGCGTCATTGTGTCCGTTTTTAACGATTGTTATTCATGTACTATTGTATTCACCTTTGCGTCCTATTTGACAACTGTCATCCCAGTGCCCCTAACACCCTTTCTACCTTTTCCCTCGTCTTCTAACAATTGACGTCCCAACATTTAAACGCCTCTCCATCATGCCCTTGACGTTTGTCGCCCTTTTTTTGCGCTCTTGCATCCCGACAACTTTGAAGATTTTCATCAATATTTCTTTTTCCAAAAAACAAAAAAAAACAAAAAAAATCTCTCATTTATACAGGTTCCTTTTATTGTAATCCAAGATTGGATCTCCTTTCGAAACTCCATCTTATAGAGGATTTAGGATAAAAGAGATATTATAATTATTTATATTATTTGTAATTATCTAAAAAGAATGTCTATTAACACCTCTCAATTTCTTTTCTCATCCCTTTTTAAATTACTCATCAATTAATTTAAATACTAATTATTACTTATTACAACCTCTCTTAATATTTATAAATCTTTAATTATGAGTTTAATTTTCATTAAAAACTCACACGATCTGAACTTATGATTTGTTGATGGAATAACAACCATTTTTGTAATAGTAGAATAATTCAAGATATTATGATATTAAAAATTAAAATTAAGGACCACTATAAGTGTAATTCCGGGATTTGTGGGGGAAAAATTTTAAACGGAAAAAAAAAAACCAGGGGCAAGTTTGGGGGTAAAAAAGAGACAGTTTACGAGGGTAAGTTTGGGTACAGATATATCACTCCCTCCCGGACCCCACCACAAGTGAATGTAAGCTTTTTTCTCTCACTAAAAAGAGAGAGGGGGAGGGAAGGGAAGGGAGAGGGAGAGGTAGAGAGGCAGCCCAATTCCTTCCTCTGGAATCGGCTGTGTGTGTGCACTGTACTGTCTCTGGCAATCAAATTAAATTGGTGAAGTTTGTGTGTTGTCTTTTTTTGTAGAAAGAAAAGAAGGGAAAGAAAGAGATGGCGAGGAGACCGGATGAGGAATACGACTACTTGTTTAAGGTCGTTTTGATCGGCGATTCCGGCGTTGGTAAATCCAACCTCCTCTCCCGATTCACTCGCAATGAGTTCTGCTTGGAGTCCAAATCCACCATTGGCGTCGAGTTCGCCACCCGTACCCTCCAGGTCCCCCATTTCTCTCTCTCTCTCTCCTCTCTATCTATATATATATATACACACACGCACACACACACACACACACACATACACATATGTAATACTCTCTCTCCCCCTCCTCCGATTGTCTGAAATTGGATCTGATTGTGATAAAACCTAGGTTTTCTTTTAATTGCATGAGATTTGCGTGGAATTGTTTGTCTGGTCTCTCTCTCTCTCTTTAAATGGGAATAGGATCGTAAAATGAGATTCGGATCGGATCGATGAATTTCGATCTTAAGCTGTTGGATCTGATTAGTTTAATGCAAAAATTCACGGCTTTCCTGAAGATTTTAGTAATAGGCACAATTCAATTTCGTCTCTTTTTCACTTGCGAATCGATTTAGTCCTTGTCTAGCACTGTTCGTTAGTGGTTTAAAAGATTGTTTATCACTTTAAAAACACCTTAATTGAGGTTTTAATTGTGTTAGCAGAGCCGCTGGGGCATGCGATTGATTGTCCAATTTGTAAAAAGTTGGAATTTCGAAAACGATTATGTTTTGATTTTTATTGATTTTGGAGTAGAGCTTGAAATATATATATTGGTAATTAATCAATTGCTTGGCTTTTATCTATTTTTATAGCACTTCAAACTTAGCAATATGTGCCATTTAATGCAAAACAACATCATTATAAAAGTATCACGTGATAATTGATTAAATTTTGTATTCTCTCACTTTTAAGATCCGATGTCCTATTTGATTTGACTAAAAAACTGTTTTGCATAAGGAGAGAGAAATTTATTTGTTTACATGACATGATGCATTTAGTTTTCCATATAATTTGAAGGATTGATATAATGTGTTTGCTAGAAGAGCCTCTTGGTCTGGTTGTGGTGCGGGCATAAATTTTGTTGGTAGAGGTTTGAATTGGGAACTGATAAGCTTATATGAATTCACATTTAATAATATTAATTAAATCAATAGGGTTCTATAGTTTATTGCTTCTGCAGGGTCTTGGTTCTCGTACCATTTGGTGAAATATTGTCCAAGTCGCGTCAATGATGAGTTGTCAAATGTCAATGGATCACTCAAAGATTTAAGTTTGCCCCGGTAGTTGTTTCTTTTTAAAATTAATTTTAAAAATTTTAATTTGAGTTGGGGCGTAGGTAGATTGGAACTCTAAGCCTTAATATTAAGTGGCTGTGCTATTACTAGTCTAATTCCACACCCAAAATTGAGGCATTGATATGTGATCGTAATTTGCTATCAACTTCAGGGCCGTATACAACTGGCAATTTTGTTGTGGCTTTTATTTGTGCTCATTCCAGTAAGATGCCAGCTAACTTGGGAATAGTTTGCCAACCTGGGATAATCTCTGATCTTGCATTATTGCATGTTTAGTTGATGAACCATTTGGTTGGCAAAATGATGAAAAGTTGTAGATTGGAATGGTTCGAAGTTGTGATAGGTCTCTTTTAGGCATAAGGTTTACTTACATGTCAAATTTTAGGTTGAAGGAAGAACTGTGAAAGCTCAGATATGGGACACAGCAGGGCAGGAGCGATACCGTGCTATCACGAGTGCCTATTACAGAGGTGCCCTTGGAGCCCTTCTGGTGTACGATGTAACAAAGCCAACAACATTTGAAAACGTAAGCCGATGGCTGAAGGAGCTGAGGGATCATGCAGACGCTAACATTGTGATCATGCTTATCGGGAACAAGACTGATCTGAAACATTACGAGCAGTGGCCACAGAAGATGCACAGAGTTATGCGGAGAAAGAAGGTCTCTCGTTCATTGAAACATCTGCCCTTGAAGCAACTAATGTTGAGAAGGCTTTTCACACAATTCTCTCGGAGATATACAGGATAATCAGTAAGAAGTCGCTTTCTTCAGAGGAGCCAGCCGCTGCTAGTAGCATTAAGGAAGGAAAGACTCTTGTAGTCGGGGGTACACCCGAGGCCACGAAGAAGCCTTGCTGCTCCTCATCCTGATTTCGATTACAATTCTATCAAATTTTCCTATACTTGGTTCTTTTCCCGTGTTTTGTTTTCCTTGTTGGTTTATTGTTGTAACTTTAGTTTTTTTTTTTTTTTTTTTCTCCTCATCCCTCCTTTTCTTTTTCATATTTTGTTTTAGACAATATTTTGTTGTTGGTTGTGCGGATTGATAATTATTTTGTTGATGGGCAGATTGAATGAAGAATGTTACAAGTTTTTGGTTGGTTGGTTATTTTATTATTAAGAAATCTATCTTTTTCCCACCAACCTTTGAAAACTGAGACCCTTTATTGGTCTCTACTGAGCCTACATTCTAGAATTTGTCGGTAAGTGCCCTATGACTGAATCAAGATCAAGGGCAAAAGAACAAAAGCGTAGTATTCGCAATTACCGCTTAGTAGTTGCATTGCTATGATTGCTTAGCATTCGTAATTATCGCTTGCTTTTACAATAAATAATCTCAATTACATGTCTTTTAGGCCAAAGACGAGTGATAATCCAAGCAGACAAATATTTAAACACTTAAAACAACAGTTGTTCAAAGATCCATAAAAACATCACAGTTGACATATATAGTTCACTGTTTTACATTTATATATATATATATATATATATATTAACAGGACACATTGATATAGCAAATATCAATGGCTAACCACAGCAGTTGCTCTTTTGCTCAATTGGCTGCCCCTTCATTTGAACAGTTCCAGTTGACTTTGAAGCAGTTGGTTGACTACCCATTCTGCAGAAAATTTCCCCCCAAAAAATAAAATCAGAAAAAAAAAAATAATAATAATACAACACAATCTAACAAATGTATGCATGGAGTTCTCACCATTTTTTTCTTCCAGAAAACACCATAGAAGCTTATAGTATTTTAACTAATAGATGATGATCTCTTTTAATGCTATGCAATCACAAACAAGAAAGAAAATTGTTGACGAGTGGTTTTTACTTTTTCTTAATCTCGCTGGCCATGGTTAAGAAAGCCTGCTCCACATTGATCGAATCTTAGCACTTGTCTCAAGGAAAGGGATACCAAGCTCATCTGCAAATGCCTGCAGTTCATTTTTGCACAGCAAATCGCAGTTAGACCTGAACTAGCGATTGTATTTAATAATTGGTTCAAAAGCAAGAATCAACTAATCTGACATGGTTTGTAAATGTACTGGCATTCAATCATAAGTTGGGTATGTGCTTTTAATTTGGTTTTAGACAGCGGAAACAGATATCCTCTTTAGTTAGCCATAGCAGATTCACCTCATCATCACTTCTTGATATGCGAATTCAGAAGTAGTAGATAGAATCATGT